>LQNK01002242.1:17576-33885 GCA_001586405.1 Phoebis sennae | reverse complement strand
CCACTAGGGCCTCGATTTTAATAAAATTTTACACAATTACAATTCAAGTGAGAATCAATTACAATCCAATTATAATTGTGATAAATTCGAAATTAAGGTAATGTTTTCTTTTAGGAAATTTCTATTATTACAAAATTACACCGTGTATTGAAGACTAGCTGTTCCAAGCTTCACTTCTGTAGCACATATAGTTGTGTCCCCTGGTTTCGCTCGCGTGTATTTCCCGGAGAATTTATGAGATCAAAAAGTATCCTTAATGGTTTTTCGGGTTTCTATATTGCTACAAAGTTTTATCCAAATTGGTTCAGTTGTTTAAGCATGAAGAAGACGGACAGACAGAGCAAACAGAAATTCACACCTTTACCAAGCTATACATGTAAATATACTTGCTATTCATGTAACCTAAAGCTGAAAAGTTTGTCTTTTACGATTTGGCTGTATTATAGCAAACAAATTTGTCTTTTTGATTTGGCCGTATTATAACGCGCAAATTTTAGGAGCTACTGTTCCGATTGAAATATTTTTAGGTAAGCTAGAATATAAATTGAGGAAAACTATAGATTATAGACTATATAACATTATGCTACGGGAGTGAAGCCGCGCGGAAAAGCTAGTGAATAATCACAAAAAAGATGGTTTACAAAACACTATTATCGAGGGAAATTTAATTTATGTATTCTAATGTGTTTATATGTAAAAAATATTGAGTAAAATTGTGCATGAAATTATACTTAATACATAATAGGTGATTAATGGAAGGTCTCTAAGGAATTGAGAAGTTGTTACGAGCTAGAATTAATATGATTTTAGAATTTATTATAAACAGCACAGTTTTGTAAAACGCTATTTATATTATAATTATGTCCATGAGACTGATTTAAACTTTACTACATTTTCTTTTTCATTTTTTTCTCTGGATACTCTTCATGCATTTATAATATTACTAGCTTTCCGCCCGCGGCTTCGCACGCGTAAGCCACTAATTTCTGTACTTTTTAGAGGCGCACAACAAAGTTTAAAAAATTACGGTTGAAGGACCGCTTATATATGCGCATGTCTATAGCTTTTTTGTAATTTTCTATGGAAATAGGTTTGACCAAAATCTCACAGTGCGCGCGCCTCTTCTAAATACAGAAAATTGTAGCCCACGCGAGCGAAGCCGCGGGCGGAGAGTTAGTTATTTTTTGAAGGTTTTAGGGCATTCATTGAGTGTTTTAATGTCTTAATCTATACGTTAAGAGGATAAAAAAGCATGTTCGCAACTCAACCAAATTCTCACATTGTCACGTGGTATAACATTTTCACGACTTTAGAATCGTATATCTCAAAAAATATTTATTTTAGCAAAAAACGCATTTAGAAACCTTTATTTCATTTTTAAAGACCTGTCGAATGACACCTCATTTAATTATCTATTCGTGAATTTATTTTTATACCCTCCGTTCACATGTATGGAAAGCCACCCCTAAAAATATTTTTTTCCAAATAAAATGTAGCCTATAAGTTGAACCTAGTATTGGTCTATCAGCATGTGAAATTTTATCAAAATCTACCCAGTGGTTATTACGTGATTGACGAACATACAAACAGATAAACAGACAAACAGACAAACAGACAAACAGAAAAAAAATTTTTTAACCATGGTTTTGGTATCTATAGAACATACATATTGAATACCATTTACTCTTTTTGAAAAATATTCAATGTACAGAAATGGTTCGGTTACTGTTTTATTATATGTATAGATTACTTTCTATATAATAGTACCTCTTTAGTCTATGTAATTTTCGCAATTTTGAAAATTTCGTATAAAAAAAATAAAAATCTGAATGTTCGCATTTTTTTTTTAATTTGAGCAGAGAAATTATTTATTATGTATTTTTTTTTTCAAAAATTGTATATAACTTCGTGTTTATTCCTCAAATTTTCGTATTTATTCCCGCAAATATTTATAAATACGGAATTTACGTATTCCAATTTTAGGTTTTTTTTAAGTGAATATGTACATTCATCAATGCAATTCTTTTTCACAATTCTACTAGAAGAATTAGATAAGTTAAATTCGTCGAGAGAATATTTAAAATTATAAACGATAAGCTATAGATGCTAATAATTTAGATCCTGATCTCTCTCTCTTATGAGAGTAGAGGAATAGAGAGTGCACATGTGTTCACACGTACACTTGTGCACTATAATATCTCCTGCGCAGCTGGCTAGTCTCTGTTTAGATTGACCACTTTGGCCGAAATCGGTCAGGACAGCTATTATTATTAACTTGCCACGCGCCGCGGTTTCACCCGCGTTATTCCCGATCAAATACCGAGAAAAATATAGTAGGATAGCCCATCACCTAATCCTGCTATGAGCCTACCTGTACACAAAATTTCATGGAAATCTATTCAGCAGTTGCGGCATAATTGACACCCAAACAATCCAATCCTTTTTATGTATAGTTTTAAGTTATTGTGTCTATTATTATTAAGTACTACTGGTGCATAAAATAAAGTATTTATTCATTCATTCATCCAAATTTTCACATCTATATCTAAAACAAAGACGGGTTTGTTACAACATTCATAACTCGAGATCTGCTAGACCAATTCGGCAGAAAATTCGCAGTAAGGTAGCTTAGGACCAGAAAAATGACATAGGATTTAAATCCTGGGATTCCCACGGGAACGGGTTTTATACGCAGGTGAAACCGCGGAGCACGGCTAGTTTATAATATAAGTAGAATCACTTAGATGTAGTCATTAGGTTGTGGTGAAATATCAGGCATAGATTATAGACTCAAGTGTAACATATATTTATTGTCTATAGACGTGTAAAATTGGCTAGCTGTATATTTTGGCCCGGTTCCTAAATAACGGAACGTCATAGTATAACAGATACAAATCGTTTTCACTAACGAGCGGTTATAATCAACCGATTAGAACCAAGTTTAGATAGTTTTGTTACCGCCACGTTTATTATAGATACGCTTGACTTACGCCTCGTAGGATATGGTACTATCCGTAAAACGACTCGTTTTTTATAGGAACTGGGTATGATGGTATTATATATTTCATTTTAGTTCAATGATATATGTAATTGAAGTGATTGTTGACCAATTATATTAAAAATTGCATAACATAGTTTTGTTTCCGCTTTTGTGTTTTCTATTTGATTTTTAGCATTTGTTTAAAACTGTATTGTATTAATAACTGATTCTTTTAAATTCTCATAATTAAAAAAAAACATTTTTTATTAATTAAACTGTAATAATAGCAATATTTTCAAAAAATATACTTATATACTATGCACATAAGGACTTGAAAGGAAACATTTCTTCAGAGGCAATTTTTTAAATAGTACATTTTTTATATACATTTAAGTTAATTTATATTATTTTTGGCTCCTTTTTTGATGGTATCAAGTTATAAAAAAAATAGATCAAAAATAAACATGATATTTTTAATGTGTTCTTAATTCTCATATATATTTTTAATGTAATATCAATCAGTTTGAATATTTGGTCATAGAAGTAAAAATTATTTCGATGATAGTTGTAGACAAGAATAAATAGAAAACAATAATAGATTAAAAAAATATAGGCGTAAAATAATAAAAATGTTTATACAAGGACGACAAAGGCAATGTCGTTAAGGTCGAAATTTGTTTGTTGGATGTGACAGCTTCAAAAATATTATTTGTGTTATATATTTTTTATTCATTATATACTTTGTGTCTGGCAAACTAATCAGAATGTGCTTTTTAAGTATAAACTGTATATTTGTGTAAAAAATGGATATAGACATGAAAAAATTTGGAATATTAAAAAAAACGTTATGTTTTTATATTTTTTTTTGTAAACTAGATGTTTCTGTATATTATGTAAATATGTAACATTGTTTAATAAAATTGATAAAGATATTTGTTGTTTTTTATTATTTATTTCCTCATAAATAGATATTCATAACTTGTCTATTTTATAATTGATAGATTGTATTGTGACTTCTTGGTGGAAATGTATTTTAAGGATTTGGCAAGAGCAAGGTGATTTTTTATCTTTGCGTAAACAAATGAAAAAAAGTAATTAAAATTTAATTTTTTTATGTAACAGCGTGCAAGCATTCGGTTCTCCTGATATTATTTGATGACCGCAGCCCATGAACACCTACAACAGCAGTCGCTTGAAAGAAGTGGGGAGGCGGGGGTGGGGTATAGGGAGAGGATTAATGATGGGACATTGAGAGAGGTATATACAACACGATGGGAGAGGAATGTGTTGGGAATACAGGACTCTCGAGCACCCGCGTCAGTTTTGTTCAGCAGACAGAAATAATCATGAAAAAATGATACAGAGTAATTATAAAAATGATCAATAATGAATAAAGGTAATTTTACAAAATTATTAGGTCTCTCTGAAAACTACGGGAAAGTGCTGAGCATATATCAGCATTATGCTGCTAACTGCTGCTTTGAATCGGTTTTACCTTTCGGAAACCTGTTTTCTCATTTTGTCCGAACAAAACGGGAATGTACAATATTCTGGCATGCTAGTTATATTAATTGTAAACTTTTTTTAACGCTAGACGTAGTATCAAACTTTTAAAGTAATATTTCAGCTCAAATCAGGGCCTGCCAGCAGGGCCAGCTGGTGAACACAAAAGCGGTAGTTCTCATTCTGAACTCTTTGAAGACAGACTAGTTTACGAGTAAGTCGTAATAAGGGATTGTAATGGTAAGATCTTCATGCTTGATATATTTATTTTTATAATTTTGACACTTCATTAAGTGTTTGAATCGTTGCATTAAAAATTTTTTCTTCAAAAATTAAATCTACCACTCATTAAATTAAGTTTATTAATGCACTTGGGCATTGGCTACTTATGTTTTTGGCAATTTAGCCAAAAACACAAGTAGCCAAGCACAAGTTGGCAGTAGCAGTAGCAAAAAAACACCTGTTTGAAGTGTCAAAAGTCAAAACAAAACTTTTTTGGTACAAAACAAAACAGTCATTTCCAAATTTTGCTAACGAACACAGAAATATTTTATATATTATTATATAAAAAATACATCTAATCGAAAAGTTGAAAACATTTCAATGTTTTGTAAATGATGAATAACTAATTTTAAAACATACGAGTTAGATATTTTGTTTGGTACGTATTTAAAAAACAAGAGCAAACAGATAATTGTGCTTTTATCTTAATATATATAACTTACGTGTGAAAATGTTTGTCCACGATGGACTTCTAAACTACTTAACTTCCTCCAACTTTCTTAGTGTGCAGGTTGATCCAACTTGAAAGATAGTCTGCAGTCTACGCGTGCGAAGCCGCGGCGGAAAGCTAGTAGTTTATAATTTAAAATCAGTAATATTTTATATTTTCTAACATGTAAATTGAGTGTGATACTATCGACATTTTCAGCAGTACAAGTCAGTTTTTTGTATAGGCTCTGGTCTTGTATTGCCGTTTTTATTAGCTAATCTTATCTTATGAATATTTATTATAATATAAGTAGTAGATAATAATCAGGATGTTTCATTTTGAACCATAGTTGTTGTTCATATTAAAAATTTTTATTTAACTTCCTCTTGCTACATAAAATCGCTATCAAATCCACTTATTTTCGAATGAATAAATTTATTTGTCTTAACTACAAATTTCATTCTGATCGGAAATATAATATACAAGTTATCAATACAATACATACAAACAATCACAATTTCAACTCTCCTTGCTTAGTAAAAAATTCAATAATAGGAATGATTTAGTTTTTGTTCAACCATAATCATTATTTAAAATATTAAACATATATAATCCGTATTTTATTACATTTCAGAATACAAGTATAAACTATGACAAATTTAGACAAATTGAATTTAGACTTCACTTACGAAGTGAAACTTGAGTTCTACAATGACGAAGATATATTAAATAAAAACAATCAGAAACGGGAAGATGAAATAACCGTGGAAACCGAAGTGTTCTATAAAGAGACATTCAATAAGTTAACGAACTATGATGATCTGGTTGTCGAAGCTCCCAGGTTGTGTTCACTCTGCGATGAGATATTTATTAATAGGTAATTAATCAGGGCTTTCTTAACAATGCATTGCAAAAAAATTATAGAGTTCAGTACAAATACCATTTGACTCCTCTTACTTCTTGCTGATACAGAAATTAAATATTAGGATTAGGCATGTGTTTTGGTGAGGTCTGAAAATGATTTTTAATAATTGACCAACTTTAATTATAATGTTCATGGTTATGTACCCTCTAGATTGTAATAATTCCGATTTGGGCCAGAGTTTCGGACCATAAGAGTAAAAAGAACCTATGAAACGGTCCGAAACTGTTGGCTCAGTCCGAGTATAAATCTAGTTAGTGCAAAACCATGACCAATATAATTAATATGATGTCTTAAATTATTTGCTTGAAAATGTTGGTTTAGTATTTAGTTAGAAATTAAGGACTGATCGTGAATACAAAGAAATTATACTCCGTTATGTATGTAATCACTAAACTTGATCATTATCATTTGAATCATAAAAAAAAATTTTAACATACAAAACAAATGTAATTTTATTTTCGATTAAACAAGGCTTAAAAGATTGTTATTGTCTTGAGAAAATGATAATAAAAAAACTAATTTTTGTTTCAGCTATTCCTTCCTACGGCACAATGTGGCTCATTTAAAAGTAATGCTTGAGAAATTCAAACCACATTCTTGCAATACATGCTCAAGTAATTTTCTAACAGTGAAAGATTTGAAAAACCACCAGAAAATATGTCAATCCAATAATAATACCGATTCTGTATGTCCTATATGTGAAAAAAATGTTAAAACAGCGTCACTGAAGCGGCATATAAAATTGGCCCACAGCAATGTAAAGATAAAGTGCAATATATGTGGTGTTATGATCAACTCCTCTAACAATTTGAGGCGACACGTTTTGAACATGCACGAAAAGAGGTTCAAAATATGCGAGCATTGTGGAAAGAATGTAAAAGAAAGATATTATGGAACGCACATACGAAAAGTTCACCAAAATAACAAAGTCAAATGTGATTTGTGTTGTAAATATTTCAAATCTAAAATAGCGCTAACGCAACATAAATTATACATCCATGATAAAGCAAAGCTTCAAAACGTTAAATTTGAAGGTTTCAAGTGTGATAAATGTTATAGCTTTTTTAAATGTAAAAATAAGGTTATAGAGCATATTAGTTCATGTGAGGGAGTGCCGTGTAAGCTATGTAATGCTAAGTTGAGAAGTAAGCAGATATTGAAGAATCACATGAAATGGGTCCATTATGAGGGAAAGAGTCATAGCTGTGATGAATGCGGGAAGGTTTTTAAGTCGCCATATTGTGTACGGACTCATAAGAAAAATTGTCATGCTGTTAAAAAAACGAATGAAGGGAGGTGATCGAAATTTGACCATAACAAATTTAAATTTAATTTATGTCTATGTCAGTACTCTAGACAAAATCAAATACAAAAAAAAACAATTTGACCATAGAGTATGTATGCGTGTACAAATACTTGTGTATGTATGTGTGTGAAATTCATGGTTGTAATGTAATGTTTTATTAATTGATTTAATGTATATTTAAAAGCATTAATATTGAAAAATATTAGTGTTCTCCCACACATATAATATAAGTGTGCTAAATTTTATACTCCTGCGTCCGCGCAGTTTTCATAAAAAAGGGTCCAAAGTATTTGCATTATGTATTTATATATAGATTATTAAGAATAGTATATGGTCGATTGGCGTTGTGGATATTATGTGGGTTTGATAACCATAAAAATGATGCAATTAGAAATAAATAGTGATAATATTGTGCCTTATAAATTTTTTGGTATTTTAGTATAAATGTTGGTTAACTTTAAATTAACTGAATGGACTGGCAAGCCTTGCCTACTACAATACTATAAATTATTTCAGTTGGTTGCCTGGATGAAATCACTTTTAAGTGATAAGCCAACCTCTGTGTTGATCGTAATTTTGTCTTACACTGTATAAATGAAATAAATTATTATACAGTTCTTGAATTTATAATTATGTATCTGAAGTCGAGAAAAATATTGTTTTGTTTTTGAATACTTATATTTGTATATTGATTAAAATTGTTTGAATTTTTTGATAATAATGAGAAATAGTGATTTTAATTTTAACAAAGGTATATCTTAGTGTTGTAAGTAGGAATGTACGTCTTATAGTAATGTGGTTTAGTTAATGAAGATTGTATTAAAATATCTATAAATATAATAAAACACTAACCGAACAATTTCTGTACATTGAATATTTTTCAAAAAGAATAATTGGTATGCAATATGTGTGTTCTATAGATACCAAAACCATGCTTAGATTTTTTTCTTTTTGTCTTTTTGTCTGTTTATCTGTTTGTATGTGCGTCAATCACGTAATAACCAATGGGCAGATTTTTATAAAATTTCACATGCTGATAGACCAATATTAGGTGCAACTTATAGGCTACATTTTATTTGAAAAATCTCTCTAGGGGTGGCTCTCCATACATGTAAACGGAGGGTAATAAAATAAATTCGCGAATTTATCATTAAATGAGGTGTCATTGGATAAGTCTTTAAAAATGAAATAGAGGTTTTTAAATGCGTTTTTTGCTTAAATAAATATTTTTTGAGATATACGCCTCTTAAGTCGTGAAAATGTCATACCACGTGATAATTTGAGATTTTGGCTGAGTTGCGGACATGCCTTTTTATACTCTTAACGTGTAGATTAAGACGTTAAAAAACTCAATAGATTCTCAAAAACCTTCTAAAAATAATTTACTCTCCACCCGCGGCTTTGCTCGCGTGGGCTAAATTTTTTTGTATTTTGAAGAGTCGCGCGCACTGTGAGATTTTGGTCAAACCTATTTCCATAGAAAATTATGAAAAAACAACAAACAAAACAACAAAAATTTTGAAATTAAAATTCAAAGATATTATAGGATTAACTTAAAATTTAAAGGTTTGTTTAATTTGAGCCTAGATGGCGTTGTGTGAAAACTGAATATATAGGTTTTTTTTATTACAGTAGGCAAGTAAAACACGCGATTCATCTGATGTTAAGTGACAAACTGCAGCCCATGAACATCTACAAAATAAAAGTGTTGCACATTGCAACATTGCATGCCTTGCCGGCTTGAAGGAAGGGAAGGGGATAAGGAGGACGGGAAATTAGGAGAGGAGTAGAACAGACTGGGAAGACATGCCCCCGCTTACCATACAAAACAAAGTGCAATACTGCTGCACGCCGATCTTCTACTAGGGGTGGTAATTACATGATTAACCTTGGACCTTATTAGCCTAAGATTTGTTTTGACTGGATAAAAGGACCTATGTGCCTATAGGTATAGGGTAGTGTCTAGGGCCATTCATTTGGTGCCGGTTGTCAGTTATTTATACAATAGTATAACAACTGTCATAAGTATCCTATTATCTTAAATATTCGACGGGATGTAAAATAGTATTACAAAAACAATTTTATTAAAAAAATATTTAAATTGAGTTAAAATTCCAATTAAAAGGAATGCATTTTTTTTAGTTTTGACAGTGGCAATTGGATGTCTAAATATGTCAATTGTCATTGTCAAAGATTTTAAACAAATTTCATGTTTACATTTTTTATTTTGTATTAGGACTTAAAAAAATCTATTATAGAAACTAGATAGGTAGCGGAAAGCATTTGTAAAGAATAAAAAACTATGGATATAGCCAATTTCAACAAATGGGGGTCTGAAAATAAAAATGACACTTATGTACCACCAGCTTTTAGAATTACCTTTGAAGAACCGCTAAAAGAAGAAATTAAACTGGAAGCCGATGATTTATTGAGAGAAAGCCCAACAACGTTAACAGATTATGAAGATTTGATAAGCGAAGGATCGAGGCTATGTGTCTTGTGTGACAAAGTTTTTCCAAATAGGTTTGTTCAATTTTTTTTTATTCTATAACAATTTAAACCATAGTGGTAAAAATGCATGTATCAAGTACTTGTTTGTGTGGGTCAAATATATGGATATGTTTTATTCATTGAATTGATTAAATGTACTTTATAAACATTATTATTATTGATAAATATTAGCATTCTCAACTTCTCCTACATATATACTATAAGTGTACTGTATACTCTGCCACTTGCACAATTTTCGTAAAAAATAAAATTTCTACCCTGGTCTGAGAGTAAACAAGTTCTAATAACTACCAAGAATTGAGGGCTGACTAATGCTCAGTTCCTATAAAAATAATATGAGTCGAAAGGCGTAACTCTAAAGTTTATCTATAATAAATGTAGCGTTAACATAACTATCAAAACTGGGTCCGATTGGTTAATTATAACCACTTGTTAAAGAAAATGATTTGTATCTGTTATACTATAACATTCTGTTGTTTATAGGAACCAGGCCTGAGTGATATCCTGATATTTTGGGACAAAAAAGTTGAATCACTGCTAAAGTATTTGAATATTCAAATTACTAAAATGCTATTGTTGAAATTATATCACATTACTTATTACGTGTTTAGTAGAATAATGTTGTTTAGTTGACATATTACACATTACTCATGTTTAAGCAAATTATGTAGTGCCATGTAATTAATTTGATACTTTTGTAATGTTGAGAAACAATAAAATTGCTGAATGAGGCAAACAGTAGCAGAAAATACAAAGTATAGGTCTTCTTAGGCTTTTTTTAAAAAACCTTAAATTGGTAGATATCAAATTAAATTAAATCTATATTTAGAACAACTAAATTTCTATAATGTTTTTTAGACATAGAATTGATTAACTTTATTTATTAAGAAAACATTAATCCATACTAATATTATAAATGTGAACTAACTCTGTCTGTCTGTCTTCATACTTAAACCAAGAACTAAATGAGATAGGACATAGGATTATATCCTCTATATTCCATGGGAATGGAAAATAAAACCAGATGAAAGTAGGTGTGGCAAGGGTTATGGGAGAGAATTATGTATAGTCTGTGCGTTAAAATTTTTTACCCTTTAATATATAATAATAATAATAACACATTAAAAATCTCTAAAGGGCATCTGCGTGTTGTATCTGTATCTCCGTGTAAACCTTTTAAAGGACCAAGCACTTTCCTTATGGGAATGACCAAGAATTATGTATTGAGAAACATAATAATAAAATATAGTTTTCTAATTTCAGTTTTTCCTTCCTGCAACACAACTTAATTCACATAGAAGTGCCTTTAATGAAAATAGATGCAGTATTCTGTGGACATTGTAGAGACAACTTTACTTCGAAACAAGATCTTCAAATTCACATACAAAGCAAGCATACAAAACTCACATATAAAGATCAGTTCTTAAAGTGTGACATTTGTGATAAGGAATACTCTAGAAAATATTGGAAGACCCACATTGATGATGTGCACGGCAAAATTAAATTAAAATGCTCCTTATGTGCGAAAGTGTTGAAGACTCTCACTACATTGAAACGTCACATGAACTTTGTCCATGATAAGAAATATAAGCCTTGGAGGTGCAGAAGTAGAAACTGCGAGTCAAATATTGATTTTCAGTGTGAAAAGTGCCCCAGAGTTTTTAAAAATAAGTATTCCTTAACGACGCATGTAAAAAATTGTCATGCTGAGCTTGAACTAGAGTGTGATATATGTAAGAAAACGTTTAAAAGTAAACCGTATCTTAATACACACATGCAAAGGGTACATTATACAGATGGTAAGGAACATGTGTGTGAAATTTGTGGGAAGTCGTTTAAATCGAAGCGCAGAGTGACTATACATAAACAGAACTCTCATAATATTCCGAGGTGTGAAAAGAAATATAGTAAAAAAGAAGAATGAGAAACATTATGCAGTAATTGTATTGTGATAAAAATATATGCATGTTGAGATCAGTGACATTTTATACAATAATATAACAATACATCAAATATAATGTACTCAGTTGTAACATTGTCTATGTAATATGGTCTTTTATATTTGCCTAATATTCGAAGTATAATTTAAGTGGATATTGCTACTAGAAACTATTTTTGAACTTTGATTTCCCGCTTTATAACGCTGCACAACACACCATAAGTGCAAAAAAGATTAGGGGGGAAGCAATGCGTTGTTTCCCTCCTCTAAAGTCCCTCTACACATCGGCAGACGCATACGCAAACATCATCTGTTGATGGATGGCGGATGCATTTGTAGACGTAAATTACCTACTACGGCTGTCTACAGATAGACATATTACCACGTCTTCACATTCGCGCGTTTGCTGATGTGTAGAGGGGGCTTAAGATAGTTCTAAATATACGCATACATGTTATCTGTGGTAAAATTATGCTTTCATCTTTCTTATTTTTGAAGATATTAAAAATATTATAAATCTATTTCCTTTTTAGTTTGTTTGGTGTAAAGAAAAATAATTACCAACTACCCTATTGTTAGGGTGATTTCTGAGTGCCTTAGATAATCTGAAATCTGGTAAAAACTATGTTTTAGTTATACTTATAATGGTTTATTCAATAATTTACCAAAGGTTTAGGATAAGAAAGTGCAATGTAAAACAATATGTAATAATGTAAATATTAGAGATTGTCCGAATATTTATATGATATTCGGTATTTCGTCGCCTTTTTCACTTTTTGTATTCGGCCGAATATATTCGGTATTGGTAGGTATGTGTTACTAATTTTTAATTATTAAAAAGTTCCAAGCATTCATGTTTGAACTTGCATATAGATAGTGCGACGACGACGCGCCCCACCAATTTTGAATTTGGAAATATTTGACTATGATCGCAATACTTTGTCCTGATTGGTCTATTTATTTTAGTATGCGTGTGCACACATGGGTAATGAGTGTGTACCTATAGAACCTCACACAAGCAGAAGCTTGCATGTACTGTCAACGATTGAGAAGAATAGCAAGGTGTGTCTTCGTGGATGAATTTATCTATACTTGACTATACAATAACAATATAGCAATCCGATTATACGGTTCGTTAAAGTTTAAACCGAATACTATTCGGTATTCGGTTATTCGGTGACACCATGGTGCATCGCTAGTAATAAAATTTGTATGACTAGAAAAACATCGTCATTTTAAATCTATGAATAAAAGTTTGTCTAAATGTTTGTACGCGTATAACTTCAGAATGACTGCACCAATTTTGGTATTTTTTGTATTGTGTTCGTTATTGTAAATAAAATTTTGTATGAATAATTTTATGGGTTGACTATTGACTATGCTTCAAGTATTATTAAATAATACATATACGTAAATGTAATAATACATGTAAATGTAAATTTTACATTTAAGAATATGTATATTTGACTGAATGTTATGTAAGTAAATGGAACTTTATGGGTTTGTTAAAAATAATGTTATTTATATTAAAATGGTGAAACGAAAATTGTTTTATTTTAATTTCTAGTATCTTTCTAAGATTCAAGACATTGGTTGCTTACCACAATAAATAATGGATATAAAGGAAACCATACACGCAGTGGTTCAGCAATGGTCTATTGCGCCAGAGGGTGTGGGTTCGATCCCCACGAGTAGAAAGTTATGAACATTGCAATTTTCTACTCATTGGGTGTTCATTTATCTATAGTACTTATGTACGTATTTACAACAAATGTATGTCTATCAGTTATCTAGTTTCCATAGTACAAGCTTTGCTTAGTTTGGGACTAGATGGCGTTGTGTTTTATGTCCAGGAATATTTATTTATTCAAATGCGTAACTGACATGCGTCTGTAACTGATTTAAGTATAAAGGAGGGGATATAGTTAAATAATAAATTTTAAAATAACTTATAAAATATAATTTCATTTATAAAAAAAATCTATAAAACGTTACAATACTTTAAAACTCTTAATATTGCAGTAAACAATACCCAACACTACTTTTTTATATTAATACGCTATATTATATTAACTAATTGTACTGTTTATTCTACATTAAAATAATAAATTATGCTTATAAATAAATTAAATGAAACATTCATTAAGGAAATAAAGTATGTAAGTGACGAAATGAGGTAGAAAAATGTCTCGGTAATTTTATGAAAATTTGCTTCTTCAATATGGAATACGGAATGGATAATTCCTGTGTGTGTCGCCCATCCTGCAAAAATTGAAAGCAAAACATTATTTTTACTCAAAAACAGCAACACAACGTTGAAACATTTGTAAATAATTGTTACTAATTAAAAAGACACACCGAATATTTATTTAGCAATATAGGTTAAAAAATATTTAATATTATGTTATTTGTGGTTTCGCTAAAACTTGAGAATTTGGCTAATTTTGGTCTTGAAATACTGTTGGAACTTCAAGGATGGTTTATATATATATATAAAATAAAATAGAAAAAAATGGCGGTATGAAGTTGCCAGCTCAAATTTATAAAAATATTTATAAATAGTCCAGTAAAGAAATTTATAAATGGTACATGGGCGGGTTAGTTAAACAATATTTAGTTTGCATTTAATTAAACTAGATTTGTCTACATCAATAAACTTATTAAATGAACATAAGAGGTAATTTTACTCGAAACAAAATACAAAAAAAAAATATATAAGTTTTTGTTATGTAACTAAACATATGTTATCTTGAATCTTAATATATATTAATTAAATGTCACGTTGTTTGTCCGCGATGGACTTCTAAACTACTTAACCGATTTTAACCAAATTTTTCGCACTGTGTGCAGGTTGATGCAACTTGAAAGATAGTAGTACGCGCGTGAGAAGCCGCAGGCTGAAAGCTAGTAACATATATTACATAGTGTTAGTAACATTTGTTTACAGTAACAGAAATGTCAATGTCATGATAGTATAAAACAGTGGTGCCATCTATATAATTGATTATTGAGTATTGTTTTGTATTCAGTCTTGAATGTTTAAGTATTAAATGCATTAGTTAACTTTGTGTAATATTTAATATTGTTATTAATTATTGTAAATTGTTATGAAGTAGCTGTTTATGATATTGTCATTTTCCCTCTCTTAAATGGTGTGTCATTGACTATTATAAAATAGGTTGTAAGTGTTGTACTCGTCTCAGACTGTTACGAAACATTGGATAATAAACATGTACGTGCAAGTGATGTGTATCATTGGAAACAATTCCCAACAATAGATAACACTTAAGTATCACTTATCTTTAATGTAAATTAATAAAGAAACTTACCCTTTAAAAGTGAAGTTTCGTTTGTTCCTATTAAGCGCGTTCAGAGCTTCAATATGGCTGCGTTCTAACCGAACGCTTTGCGCTTGAAGATTGCTCCACAAGCGCTCACCGCTCGACGATTTTACTACTACACTGTGCTCTAAGTGCAGTTGATAACTGAAAAAAAATACGGTCGAATTGATAACCTCCTCCTTTTTTCAAAGTTAAAGTCAAAATATTTATTGCGTGCTTTATATAATTTACATTATTATATTATATAAGCAACCTTGTGCAGGCATTGCAATATCGGCGCTTTTACAAACGATTATAATTAAAAAAAATACAATTTATTAAAATTAAACAGAAATGGTTAGTATTAATGTATAGACGATGTATGAAAGTATGTATAGAATGTTTTAATAGTATTATATAGTTACGTAGATATTTATTTATTATTTGAAAGTCGGTTAAAAAGCATTTATTGTATGATTTTTATTTAGATTTTTTTTGCGAGGTAAGCTTCGCTGTCTGAAGCGGGAATGTGATATTAAAGTCCCGATTGGAAGTGTGGATGAGGCAATGTTATGTTGCGCCGGAGGGTGTGGGTTCGATCCCCACGAGTAGAAAATTATTATGTGATGAACATTGTAATTTTCTACTGTCTAGATCTATAGTATGTCTATCAGTTATCTAGTTTCCATTGTACAAAATAACCAAGGTTAGGACTAGATGGCGTATTGTTAAATGTCCCTGATTATTTATTCTATTAAACATCTACAGCAATAAAACAGAGGGAGCATTGCACTATTGGGCCATTCTAAGTTAAAGCAAATAAATTATTATTGTATTGGGTTGGTAATCTTGTAAATAAGGAATGTCTCATATAGATAATTACGTACATAGTAAACTTGACTAAGTTTACTATGTACCCCCATGTTATAATATTATTGTGACCACGGATTGTGACGCATAATTGTTTGTTAAATTATTGAAGATGGTGTTCGAAACCGGTCTTATTTGTAATAAATGATTGATATAGTGTAGAAAATATACGAATGTGGAACTAGTGAAGTGTTTTAATGTACACATAAATCAAATGTCTCATATAGTTATTGCATGTGGCGG
>LQNK01002242.1:0-15652 GCA_001586405.1 Phoebis sennae | reverse complement strand
CCCCCCTCCCCTTGCAAAGTAAATAACTGCAAACTTATTTATTTTTATTTAATTTTATTCTTTATTGTACATATAAAACAATAAACATAACAAAATTGTAAAAACAAACGAGAAGTACAAAAGGCGGTCTTATTGCCTTGAGCAATCTCTACCAGACAACCTTTAGGTACAGGATGGGAATAGCAAACTTTATAAGCAGGCACCAGAAAAGAGAAAGGGATAGTCAGAACAGTATTTTTCAGTATAAATAGTATAGTAATATACATATACATACATATAAAAAGTATATACAATACATATCAATATTAATACTTTTTTATTTTTAACTAGCCGCGCACCAGGGCTCCGCTCCTGTGGGAATATCGGGATGATATATAGCCTATAGCCTTCCTCGATAAATGGGCTATCTAACACTAAAAGAATTATTCAAATCGGACCAGTAGTTTCTGAGATTAGCGCGTTCAAACAAACAAACAAACAAACAAACTCTTCAGCTTTATAATATTAGTATAGATTAACTTACCTGATTAACAACAGGTTTGATCCTCCCCTTGTCTATGATTCTGTCCACCTGTGCAGAGTTGAAGTTGCTCACTCCCCCCCTTTTTGCTAGACCCTTACGAATCACGTGCTCCACCCCGTACCAAGCATCGAGGTAGTCGTATTCAGAATATTGGATCACGTTGGCGATTCGTGGTAGGGGGTCGTCGCCTTCCTAACGAAAGAAATTAAAAAAATACTAAATTACTGAACAGGGACATGCAAGATTCCGGGACAATCTTGGAAATCTCGGGTATCTGGCAACTCTAGAATATAATAATAATTGCTCCCCTGATCGATTTCGGACATGGGGGCCAATCTCGACAGAGACTAGCCATCTGCGCAGGAGATATTATAGTGCACAAGTGTACGCGCGAACACAGGTGCACTCTCTATTTCTTTTACTCTCATAACCCGATGGGGGCAGACCGACACGACCGGAGAGAGATCAGACGCAGGACCGACGGCGACACGTGCTCTCCGAGGCACGGGGGTGTTCCAACACCGCCAACTTCCAGACTCAGGGCTGTTATTAAGATATCTTTGTCAGAAAAATCACAATGACATTTGTTTTTGGCCCCACCCGGGATTCGAACCCGAGATCCCTCGATCTGTCGTCAAAGATGCAACCACTAGACCAACGAGGCAGTCTAGAATATAGATAGGTACAGAAGTCAGTCGTGTATCTAACACACTTTACACACCTAGATTTTATCTTTATTGCATATGTATGTTAACATTGTGATACAACAAAAGGTTTAATAAAGTCGATCGCAGGACTGCTGAGATATTTCATTTCTAAACAGTTTTATAATTTTCTATGGAAATAGGGTTGACCAAAATACGGATTTTTCTAGTCCACGCGAGCGAAGCCGCTGGTGGAAAGCTAGTCTTTACTTTCTATACTTCCTTGCTTAGAGTTACTTCTGTATGTCTGTTTTCAACCAACTTTCAAAAAAAAAGGAGGAGGTTATCAATTCGACCGTATTTTTTTTCTTCACGACTTAACCGATTTGGATGAAATTTTGTACCAACATAGTTTGAGACTCGAGAAAGTATAGGATACTATATCCTACGGGAATATAAGCGGGTGAACCACGAGGCTCAGTTAGTTTTTAATAAATTTATAACGTACCTTAAATGACATTGGGTTATGGATCATGTACATATCGAAGTAATCTAGCCCCATGGCCTTCAAGGACATTTTGCAGGCTTTTTCCACCAGATCCTTTCGGTGGAAGGTGCTCCATAGCTTGGAAATGATGAACAGGTCCTCTCTAAAAGAAACACAGTATTAGGTGTCTAAAGATTTCAGATGTTAATAACACCCGTGTTCATAAACAATTTTACCTTATTTACAATTTATTCATATAATTCACATTAAATTCACAATACAAAACAAATTCGATTTAGATTTTTACATAATTGAATGAGACCTGCACACCTACACTAAGATATAATCTTGTGCCGTAGATCTGCCGCCTTCCAGATTTAAAATCACACAATTTATGTTTAAGTTAAAGTGAATTAATACAATGTATTAAATTGTTATAAGAATTTTTACGTTTTTATGAATTTTATATTATAATATATAGACTATTTTATTAAAAAAAATATTAAGATACAGGTACAATACTTGTCTTAGTCAAGCCATGTTACCTAAGCTCTACTCTTTTTCTGTGAAGTGGTAATGTCACAGAAAGAGAGTGCAGAACGAGTTAGTCGCTCCAAGTGGAAACAAAATTTTATAAGACATAACCCTGGCCTAAATGTCGTAAGTCAAAGTCAAAAGTAAAGGAATCAAAAGCTACAAACTATAAGCCGACTCTCCCATACACTACTGGACATTGGCAGAATCCTTTATACAGAGGGAAGCCATTTTAAAAGAAGAAGAAGAGTGCAGAATAAGGCCGAGAACGCGATAACCCATCTCGTCGCGGCAGGAGGCGCTTCAGGGGCGCTCTTGGTCAGTAACCAGAGCACCTTTGATGTTGCTGAGTGCATATAGCGGGGACTATGTGTTCTTCCAACACGAAGAAGACGGTAGTACATGGTGGCTGTGCACTGCCGTAGCACTTTATAGTGCTAGGGCATGGACTTATGTAGCATTGCGGTGGGGACACCTTGTGCGTTCCACCTGGAGATCCCCGAGTCCCGCGATTTGCCTCGCAACCGAGGCAAACCTTCAAAATTATGAGGAACGTCTCAAGATGACTAGTTTAAAATCTCGTCGTATTGTCTCCGATCTCACTTTCTTATTCAAATTCCTTAACAATAGACTCGATTCTCCTGATTTTTTGAACAAGGTACGCTTTGGCGTACCAACTAGAATTCCCCGTAAACCCTAGTTTATAATAAATAAATAAATAAACCGAGGGCCACCGTGAGGTTTTAGTCTGTGGAGGATGGTATAATTCCTCCAACGAAAATGGAGGATCCTCGGCCAGTCCGAACCACAGGACTGGCCGGCCGTTAGGCCCCGAGGATTGAAGTTTGGAAGTGGTATATATGCTTAGCGACGAAGATATTTCAACATCGCGATTTAGAATTTGTGACGTCACGTAACGCCACAAGCCAGTAAGAATCTGACATAACTTGTCTGTCTCCCCTGAGACGGGTAGGTATCCATGCAGGATTTCCTCACGTTAAAAAAAACCCTACCCAATGTGATGTAAGAGATTTGCCAATGCGTTCCAAATAACAAGTCTTTAATTCAAAAACAATAAGTGTTACTTGATAGTAACCTAATACTTAGTGATTAACACAAATAGATATGACCTAACAACGTGTCTTGTTGTAAAACGCCAAAAAACACGTTTATTAATTATTTCCTGTCATTCTGTTCAGCGTTTCATTCAATGTAAGTGTATATTCTGAGAGCTGACTATTTTTTGAGTGTTTGGGGCAAGCTGAAAACTTGTATGATGCCTCTCATACCCTGACATTACTACAGACTTAGCTGGTGAGTAGCGTAGTGTTTTCCTTAAAAGGGTGTCGGTCTCCGCATCTTTGTATAACAGCAGG
Source organism: Phoebis sennae (assembly GCA_001586405.1). NCBI lineage: Eukaryota > Metazoa > Arthropoda > Insecta > Lepidoptera > Pieridae > Phoebis > Phoebis sennae. The sequence continues at coordinate 12,088 of LQNK01002242.1, read as the reverse complement.
TAAGCGAAGCATTCGGTAGAACTAACATAGCCTCTGCCCGCGACTTTGCTTGGCAAGTTTGGGGTTTATATACCGATAATATCTATCTGTGATATGTTACAGATGGGCATTAAATAAAATACTCAAATATCAGTAAGTAGGCACACAGCTCAACGGGTACGTCTCCACGCCACAGATGACACGTGTGAAGTGTCAGAAGTGACACAATAGCGCTTCACCGGTCTGTGTTAACATTTATTGAATGTCATGAACACCACAATCCGGATGCGACATTTCATCAAAACCAGTTCAGTAGTTACGGTGCAATTTAAATACAAACATGTCAGGTCGCATTGGATATAACGAATTATAATATTCTCTGTATAGAATGTCACACACAAATAATAAATAATATAATCAATGGTAGAAATTAGCATAGTCAGAACTTAGGTTTAATGAACTTTATTTCTCAAGAACATTATACAAATATGTGTAGTAAATAGTCTTAAAAGTTATACTTACCGAAGAACAGTGCCATCTTTAATCTTTTCATTGATAGCTTGTCCTATCTCTTTCTCGTTTCCATAGATATATGCCGTGTCTATCGTTCTGTATCCTAGATCTATGGCGGCCGATACTATGTACTTTGTTAACTCTTTCTTGAGCTGAAAAAAATGTTAGTTATTATTTTTAATACTACTTAATACAACGGATTTTAGTAAAAGGGGATAAATACATATTCCTGCTATTATTACATTTTGTCTGTTGGAAAATTGATCGATTTTTCTTACTTATTTTTAGATCTAATACTAAAAGTTAAAGGACGAAATTGTACAGAATTCAATCTATACTAATATTATAAAGAGGAAAGGTTTGTGTTTGTATTGAATAAGCTCCGAAACTACAGGACTGATTTGGATGAAATTTTGTACGGAGATTCTTTGAAACCCCAGGAATTCCATAGGATTTGTTAGATAAACCATAAAAATCATATATTGCCTCCTTATTCAAGATGGCGTCTTCGGGACATGGGTTGCAACCCTACACCATTTTACTTCACAGCACCCTTTAACATCAAAAAATAAAATAGCGGCCTTCAACAGCAAGAAGATGAGCCCAAAAAAAAACATTTCAATGGACTACCTCCCCGCTCTGTATCTTGTTGACTAGCTGATCCGCGCGGCTTTGCTCGCGTAGCATCATGTTATATATAGCCTATAAAATATAGCCTATGTTACTGGGTAATATAGTTGTCGAATGGTTAAAGAATTTTAAAATCGGTCCAGTACTTTTTGAGCCTATTCATTAAAACCAAACAAACAAAGTTTTACTCTTTATAATATTAGTGCAGATGTATATTTTTTTAGGTAAATGAAGAATTATATTGACTTTTATAAGACCTTAGACACATTTACAAACAACTGAATGAATGGTTCGCCCACGCTGCGATTCAATTTAGTTGTCCACTTTGAGACGTTCACGTAATATTGTGCAAGGATATTTGTGAAAAATACCAAATAAAGTGAATTGTGATATAATCTTTAAAAAGATCGAATCTTTTTGATGCAATCTTTTAAGATTCGATAGTTACGTATTACAAATAATAAAGTTCAGTCAGTTGAGTTAACGAATTTGAAGAGGTAAGCTGTTAGATTATTTTATTTTAAATGTTTCCCTAAAATAATTTATAGGATAGTATTTACAAGCTCCTAAGAAACAAGGTAAGGTGAAAATTATATTTTAATAAATAAGCCATAGGATTGCCTTCAAAAAATATTCATGATTGGGCATATTTTTGATTGCCACTAGAGAATAAAACATAGATGGAGTGCGCCAAAGATTCGAGTGACGCCAAAAAGTAATAACAAAATTCAAAAGCAAATAACAAAATAAAAAGCCTTTGTCTAGTTTGACGTAACATATCACGAGGGCTTCGTAATTTTTCTTAAAAAAATTACCGTCTTACATTGTAAAAGTTGTTCCCAAAAGCAAAAATAAGAAGATAGATTATCCTTTATTAACTAAAGATTTGGCTTAATCAATTTTTAATCCAATCAATTTCTGGTAACATTCCACGCACACAGCTGCACGTGTACGTACGAGTAGTTAGCGTCACTCGAGTCTTCAGCACACTCCATCTGCCTTTTTTTCTATAATCTGTGCACATAACATTTATTATTTTAAACTTTACTTACCAAGGCAGTACCTAAACCCAACGCAGGCATTTTGCTCCCGTCGCTCAAGTCAATGTATTTCAAATTATTATATTTGCCATATTTCTTCTTAGCTCCCATTAACTCTTCTATCTTCAGATGCAAGTCTTCATCACTCATATTCTCTTCTGTCACTGATTTCGTTTGTGATTTTGGTCTCTCTTTATTTTCTACTTTTACTGGAGTTACTTTCTTCTGAAATTAATATGAAATTTTTAAAAAGGCTGAGGTATGTTTCTAGGCTATTAGCGGTCAACAACAGTATTAATAAAAGGGCTTTTGATAATGGACTACTTTTATTACGAATCTTTAGTCAAATTTATTTAAGGTAAAAAATTCTTGAATATTATTTATTATCTGTACAGAACGAAGTTACCAAAAGCAATATGGCAGTATTTTGGATGGTAAAAGTAAATGTATAAACAAGGATTAATAGAACTGACTACAAAATATAAAGGAAAAAATCTCTCTAGAATTATGTTATGTAATTAGTTATACAGATGTGGGGTAAAGATGGAATAATATAATATGCAGTTAGAGGACGTGATGACGGTTTAGAAAAATATATTTCAATTTAGGTAAAAGTCCCTCGGTTTTCGAGATATTTCCATTTTTCCATTCAGAAGCCCAAATGAAACAGTTTTTTCTTAATTAAAATTAAATTCTTCGGGTAACGATATTATTCTTTTACGCGTTAGTTTAAGCCCACAGAAAAAATAAGTAAAACATGAAGTTTGAGTTAATGGAATAGATCTCTGTTTAAAAAAAATATGCATGCCGCGCATTATGCATGAAATCATAGCTTAATAGTCAATAGTAAATATCTCCGAAATCGAGGGAATTTTACTGAACATTACATTTATTTTTCTGAACCGTCATAACTTCATTTATCTGAAGGTACCATTTTGTACTCTCTGTAAAACTAAAGCGAACCTATAAACTACATTACTGACCGCATACAACCCAGATTCCAAACATATTTACCTATTCGCCTTTAATTGCGAAAGCGGTTATATATGAAAACCATCACATTAATGTAAATGAGTAGAAATTATAAGTAATCTATATGGTTCACCAAAATGTATGTACGCAAAAAATCTAGAATGACTGCATAATACATACGTAATATATAATTATTGAGTGAAACGAAATAGATGATGATGTCTTTTCATACATTTTTAAAACGATTATTATAAATAAACACAATTTATAACGTAATAAATAACAGATAGATAAAAATAGTAAGCGAAAATGGCCGAAATGAATCCCCTTATGATGTTATTGAATGTACTGACGATTATAAATTGTTGATTTTACCTCAAACAAGGCGATTTTCTCTAAAACAGAGCCTTTCTTTGGTGTCTCTTTAATATCAATAATACCCTTCTTATCCAAATCCATTCTTTCCATTGAAATCATCCTGACTACATTTTGTACCTTGCCCTTTACAACATCACCTAAATCAGCTTCCGCATAAGACATTTCTCTTTTGAAATCTTTATTTTTACGCAATTTTTTAGTTCTCGAAGATTTTTCAACACATATTTCTTCATTTTCAATGCTTTTTAATGAAGAACATTCTGTTTCTTCCTTCATTTCGATATTAGCCCCGTTTATATCGCCGTCTTTGTCAATCTCTAATCTTTGCTTATATGTCTTCGATATTTTATTTTCAATATCGTTCAAAGAATCTACAGTTACGTCATTGAAGTCTGTTTTGGAAGAAACTTCAACTTTATTCATAGTAACGTTAGATTCTATTTTAGTTGTAGTTTTTAGTACTTCATCCACTATTTTAGGTTTATGTTTTAGGGCATAACTATGTGAACGTAGAAACTTCCTTTGCGGAGGGGTTTCGTCTACTTGTTTTCGCTGTAAATAGTTAATGTTATGTACGCTTTGCAGATAAAAGTTTACGTTCATTATAATTAAAGAGTATACTTACTTCAAAGATGGAGATTTTCGATAAGACGGTTCGTTTCGGAACTTCGTCTACTATTTCTTGTTGTACGTTGTTCTTTTTGGTGTTTATTGAATCTAGTCTGTTCATAACACGGCTTACTTTTCCTTTAAGGATAATTATATCTTCTTCTGGTAAGTCTGAATTTAAAAGCTCCTTTATCATACTTTTATCCAAAACCACTTTATCATTAATGTGATCGTTTGGACTAATTTTAGTTACATTTGATGAATCCTCTAATTTTGCAGAAATGTTTGTTATTGTAGATAAAGATTCTTCACCGTTTTCTTTTGTTGATATAATATTGCTTGAAATAATAATTTCCTTTTCTTTACCATCAATGAAACTTGGTGAAATATCAATGACGGGAGTACTCGGTGTGATTCCTATTTTATCAATTGCAATATTGTCCACATTTTCATAGGCTTTACTGGCTTTTTTGATTATTTTTATATCATCATAAGAATCATTATTCTCATTTTTCAATATTTCCTTGATGTTAGTAGTTATTGTTCGTAATTCTGAGAGATTGGTTTTTAAACTACTCTGTGTAGTTAATGTGGTTTCTATATCTTGAGTTTTATCATTTAAAAATATCTCTTTATGAGTGACAGAATCATGAACTAAATTTGATTCTGATGAAACACTTATAGATTTGCTTACATTTACACGATTTTGTGTATTACTTTCTGAGACGATTGTAATTTTTTCTTCGTTACTTTGGTGAAGATTTTGTTGGATTTCAGTCACAGATTCAGAATTTTTATACGTTTGACTTATGTACACAGAGGTGGAATCTTCCACCTTTTTGCTTTCATCAGTTTTAAGGTCTTCTTTAATATTTATTTGCTCTTCTTTTGTATTGACCGCTTTATAAGTATCACCCAACGTTGATTCGACAGATTTTTGTGATAAAGAATCAGATTTAATTGTTAATGTTTCCGATACATTTGTTTGATCTTTTATAGATACAGCTTCATTTACTATTTGAGTGGTGTTTTGATTATTTTCTAATTCAGTCTGTATGTTATTATTCTCTGTTATTATATGAATTTCAGAACTCTTGTTTTCATTTATACATTTTTCTGATAAATTATTTTCATCAGTAGCATCTTTTTCCTGACTTTCAATACAGGCGTTTTTCTCTTTTTCAGTATGTTGCACAACAATTTCCTTTTCGTCGCTTGCATCTTTATTTATTTTGCTATTTACAGTTATTCTAGATCCTTTCTCTTTCACGTCATGTGGATGTGAATTTTCGTTTTCCATTTCTTTCTTATCATCTGAAATAGGATCCATCTCACTATTTACTTGTTGATTATTTTCGTCCAATGTAAGATTGTTTGCTTTATCACTTTCTTCATGTATGTTATTGGTTATTAAAGTTTCGTTTTGTTTTGAGGTATTTATTGGGATATCTTCTTTCATGTTGAGGTCTACATTAACATCAGATGATAATATTTCTCGATGTAATTCTTTCCCCGATTCAACTATATTTGACTCCTCATTAACAGAGACTATTTTGATTTCTCTGTCTTGATTACTGATTTTATTATTTTCTGCTAACCTGTCAATACAATTATTATCTTGTGTTTCAATATTATCCGTTACCTTATTTTCAGTAACTTTTAGTTTATCAGAATTTTTGTGGACTGACACTTCAGAGATAGCTTCAACCTCTGAAGTGATATTAGATTCAGGTGATGCAATTGAATTTGTTTTTAAATCTTCATCTGTTGAAGAAATAATGTTTTCTTCCACTTTTTGACTTTCAATATAACTTTGAACCAAGATATTTGAAGTCAGTCCATCCGAATTATTCATACTTTGTACTGAGTTAGGAACAGATTCTGAATTGGGAATATTATTTGAACTATTTTGAACTTCTGCGTCTGTTTTTATTTTGTTACCGTCTTGACTGACAGTTACCTGTAAGTTTGAAGAAAGTTTTGTAACGTTTGATGTATGCTGCTCACTAACTGTCCGCTGTATAGTTCTATGTTTTGTTTCTTCGTTTTTCTCGTGTTTTGTTACATGTACAGAAGAAATAGAGTTATCAACCGAAGAGCTCTTTTTATACGACCTTTTTTCTTCTAAATGTGTTGACGCAGATTCATTCGAAATTGATGTATTTTCAATTTTTGTATGTTCGTGTAAAACAGTGTTTTGATTTGTTTTTTCTTCTGATACTCTTGTTTCTGATTTTATTATATTTTTTGTTTCTTTCATTTTTATGCTAGTCGAGTTTTCTTGTTTCTGTTGACTATTTTTAATGATTGTTTTTAAGGATTTATGTTCGGTGGTTTTTAATTCAGATTTTTGTGCCGTTCGTTGTTTGTTCTGTTTCGCTTCATTTACACGTAAATTCGTCTTGTTTGTTGCACTATCAATAGATCCTCTCTTTTTAAGGGAACCTCTTCGCTCAGAATATTTTGATACGTCAATATCATGGAGACTTTTACGTTTCAGTAGTGGAATTTTACTTTTTATTCTCTCTACACTATCTAAACTTATAGGTTCATTTCTGTTTTCGTCGTAAGCGTGAATTATCTCTTCAAACTTAGATTCTAGTTTTTCTGGGTCTTTAATAAGAGGGGTATCAGCCTGATTTATTACAATTTCTTCGAAAAGTTTGTCAAATTCTTCATCGGTTCGTGGAGATGTGTTTTTTATTTCTTCCTTAGTTGAAACAGTTGTTACAACCGTGTGTTTTGTCTCTTTCATTCGCGGTATTGACGACTTACGTTTTTGTTCAGATATTTTCTGAAAATATGAATATATTTTGTTGTTGGTTTTATAGCACTATTGGATAACTTCGACACGATTGACCTACCGCGCTATAATTTTTGTCTTTTATCATTAGATTTATACTAAGGTAAGTCAGTACATCATAGTATAGAAATACTTATTTTAAATATCAATATTTTTATTTCATACTGAATAATACGCGATTCACACAGAGAGCTGGTGCCCGACCAAAACACGCTTCAAATAATAATAATGTATAGTGTACAGTACAGTTTTAGTACAAGAATTTTATATATTGTATGGTGGAAACTTTATTGAGATACACTAGTCCCCACACTAGGATCCCCTGTGTCGTGGGAAACTAGTCTCTTCCAAAGGTACTGTAAATTTAATTCTCTAAATTATAATTAAAACATTGATGTTTGCAAAAACAATAAAAAGGAAAAAAAAAAATACAAAAGAGACAAAATTAAGAAGGATTCAAACTCCTATGTGTGTGCGTGCATGTGTGTGTGTGTGTGTTTGTTTGTGTGTATGAAATTAGCGGGGTACAGGATGTAAGGGTATAATGCTTTAGATGTGAAGTTTTCATATCAATACAAATGAATATACCCACCGCACTCTCGGCTCTCTGTATGAATCACGTTTAACGGCCGTTTTCAATAATGTATCAAAGATTATGGATCGATTGTAATCTCAGATTAACACAATGCTATCCGTCGACAGCGTATTGAAATCAAAGTACGTGCAAATAGATGATTTGCCTGACTTTAGTAAGAAAACAAGAGATTGATAGAATATTGAAAACGGCCGTTAGACAATTCAATTAAGGTTCAATTCAATTCAGACGTTACGGATTTAAAAAATAAGGTATATTTTAAATTTAAAATACTTACGCCCTGTTCAGGATCTTCAAATATTTTTCTATCTTCAGTTATTTTTCGCATAGCTCGTCTTAATTTTAACATCGGGATTTTAGTTTGTGGCTTCTTATCTTCGTTTTGAAGTTTGTCTGTAAGAATTATTGTTTAATGTACACTGGTATTTTATCTTTCAACTATTTACGTCAAAATTGTGTTTCATGTAATCAATAAATTAAAAATGTCTCTCTTTCTGCCTGTCAGTGTCTTCTCACGCCTAAACAATTGCACTAATTTGGATAAAATTTTGTACTAATAAAATTCCAAATCCGAGAAAGTAAGAGTCCTGCCTTGAGATTCTTTCTCCCTTGCTATTGATTATTAGTAGCTGCTGTCCACGCTCGTGTGAAATACGGTGACTATAGATAAAAAAAAGTATCCCATCCTAATGCATCTAATATCCTATTTGTAAACGAAATTTCATCAAAATCCGGTCAGTAATTGCGGCGGCGTGATTGACAAACAAACATCCAAACTTTCACCATTATAATATTAGTAGGATAGTACGAAGTAAGAAAGTAGGATATTAGGATTAGTAGGATGCACGTTATTTCGTACCTGACTCTTCTTGCGGTGCCTTTTCAGCCATCTTCAATGTCTCAACCGTCTGTGTGTGAGTTACTTCACGTCCGCCATCTTTGTCTGTGGTTATCTCCACTTCGTTGATGATAGTCTCCCTTTTGGTGTCATCCTGTCAAAAAATCTTTTACTAAAAATAGGAACTAATCTTTTTTCTCTCTTAATTTTTTTGCTTTCTTTTTTTTCTTCAATCAATCTGCCTAAATATATCAATCTAACAACTTTGTTTAAAAAGCTTTATTTAGGAAAAAATGCAATTTTTCGGCTAAAGTTAAGTTACAAGTAATCCTAGACGGTAAAGATCAATTAAGGTGCGATTACATTGGTCGATTAATCTAGACGGGGCTCCCCGCATTCGAGATAACGATGAAGTTAGTCATGAGGATTTTGAACAATGTATAACAGAAATCTAACGACCAGTGAAAACGATTATCCCAATGCGGTCTGTATGGCATATGTGACAGAAATCGCCTACACCCCGCATGCGGTTCCTAACGACCAATGTAAATGCGTCTATATGAATACAAATCATATTTTTGTTAAAAAGAATGCAAACTTTCAGTGTAAATCTCATATTTTTCGCTTTGAATATTATATTATTTAATAATAAATTATTGTTAAACTTTGTGGGATTCGAACCCGTCAAAAGTATAGATTTGTCGATGAAAAAAATAAATCCCGTGCAACGTCGGGTTGTAATACGTGTGTCGCCACCACATTTTTTCCTGTGGATGTCATAAGGTAATTCTGCTACATGAAATTTTCAGCTATATAAGAGTGGGAGTGGAGGATAAATTGTATTCACAAATAATACTTGTGTAACGGCCGTTTTCAATATTCTATCTATCCCTTGTTTTACTTACTAAAGCCAGACAAATCTATTTGCACTTACTTTGATTTCAATATCGAACGACGTATACGTTGCTATGACTTTTGTCTATCTATTGTCATATAATCTGACATAACAATCTATCCAAAATCATCGATACATTATTTAAAATGGCCGTAAGTAAAGTACATGCGAAGTATGGCATTTCTCAATGCATTCCAAGTGACAAATCTTTAATTCCAAAACAATAGAAACAGAGGAAAGAAGATATTTATTTCACGTTTAGTATTGAGTAAAATTTTTAAATCATTTTGATTTGATAGTCTATGGTTTAAAAAAAATCTATTAAACGGAGTCAGTCGGCGAGCTAAATTCAAATTTTGTTATTTAAAATGCTATTAAACTAACGGTTTTTTCTTATTCAAAATCCTCAATATCTCAAAAATAGTGATATTTTCGTATGATATATATATATATGAGATATTTCATAGCTAGCGTTTCATCCGTTTACAGGACATTCAGAACATGTTCATAAACACGTAAAAAATAATGAAAAGGGTCGGCGAGGCTTTGTTAATTTATTATTATTTATTTATCCTGTCCTGTAAGGATGAAACTATGAAACACCTTATATATTGGTTTTTTGATAAATTTTTTGCTCAGCTATCATCCCCCAAGAGATGCTTCACTCATTACGGGACATTCTGTATAAAATATTGTGCTAAAATTTCAATCAGGTATTGGCATTTCATTACTTTTACAAACAGCATTATTCAAACCTCTTTGTAACTAGCTAAAATAAATAAAACGCAAATAGCAAAAACAAATTTATTATCAGTACTTATATTGCAGTGTTTGCACTTGCGTGACTACAGTTTTGCCCGGCATCGTCTGCTTTTTAAACAAATGTTGGTACTTTACCGAAATGTCCTCAGTCACGCTGATTTTTTGCAATTTCAAATCGCCTTTCGTGAAACAGGCCTCTTGCTTAGTGACTGTTATGACTGGTTCGTAGTGATAGTCCGTCTCGCTCTTTCCTTCGGATAGCGCATTTGCTGTCTCAACTGCGTTTGCTCCTCGTAGCTCCTGCTCGCCTGGTACCTTCGATTCTATGTTCGTGTCATTTTCTTGGTCGGACATGTTTGCACTGTTGTATTTTAAATTATTATTAATTTTCCGGCAAATATTAAATCACTTAAATCTATACTGAATGAATAAAGGTTTAAAATTTTATTTATTTGAACGTGTGTATACCAGAAAGTACTGATCCGATTTGAAAAAAATATTTTGCGTTAGATAGACCATTAATAGAGGGAGGCTTTTACAGGTTTATGTTATGGGAGCGAAGTTGTGCATATCAACATATACATATATGTATAAACAACTTTGTTTGTTTGTAACGAATAGGCTCAAAAACTACTGGACGGATTTTACAAATTCTTTCACCATCCGAAAGCTACATTATCCACGAGTAACATAGGCTATATTTTTTAGGCTGTATACTATTATAACATTATTCTACGGAAACGAAGCCTCGTGGATCAGCTAGTATCTAAATAAAAGATTCCCCTATTGGGGATTGGGGTGGGTGTTAATTTCGTCTAACTGATCAATTATTTTTAAAGCATATAGGTAATTTCAAATTGTGATTCGAAGAATAACTAGGTGTTCCGCACGGCCTCGATCCCGTGGCATAATCTATACTAATATTATAAAGCTGAAGAGTTTGTTTGAACGCGCTAATCTCAGGATCTACTGGTCCGATTCGAAACATTTTTAGTGTTAGATAGCCCATTTATTGAGGAAGGCTTATAGGCTATATATCATCCCGATATTCCCACGGGAGCGAAGCCCTGGGGCGCAGCTAGTAAACAATAATAGACAATAATTTAGTTAAGTACAATAAAATATACATACCCTTTTACGAAGAATTTCAGCAATCGACTGTGTTCGATATCTTCCATAAATTATCACTTTATCGACTGATAACAGAATTATTACGTATAATTCGTTGATTATTTGATATAAGTCATTATTCAAAGGTAGGTTAGGTTTTTAATTAACAGTAAAATTAAAAAAAAAAGTTCGTTGGTGATATTTGGTTTGGTCTTAAACCGAAATTATTAAAACTTCGTTAACTTATCTTGTCCTATGTCACCATTACTTTATAAAAGATTAAAATTCTGTACTAAATGCTTAAACGACAATATTTCCTAATATTTTATACATTCAAATGTGTGTATAGTATATTGTTATACAGACCTTTTAAAAGTGCAGTTTTTGAATCAAATAGCGCGCGGAATTGTTAAACGATCTTAATGTTTAGAGGGCTTATCAAGACTGCGAAACTTCTAATTCCGAGGCAACTACAAGAGTAACCTATGTGTTATTTCGAACCCTTACCTATATGTATTTTTATCATAATCGCTTCAAAAGTTTTGGGTAAAAGAGTAACAAACACAGACATCCTCACAAACGTTCCCATTTATAAAATTAGTAGGATTTCATTTATAAATAATAGCATTACATACTTATTAAGATATCTGAAATTATGAATTTCTTGATTAAAAATTGCTAAAATTTTATCATTAAATTTTTTTATCACGATGATTCAGTATTTCGAATGAATTTAATGCAAGATTATAAGTATATCGGTAACGAATGTTGTGTCGTGTGACTACTTGTTTTATTTATAAAAATAATATAAAGATTAATTTATTATTAGATAAAATTCGTTGGAATTATTTTATGACGGCGACATCGTTTGTGAGATATTTTGAGGGTTCCGTAACCTAAAATATTATCTATACATATAATAAAATCGTAGACTAGCCGTGTCTGTACATTTAATATTTTCAAG
>LQNK01000259.1:132519-144715 GCA_001586405.1 Phoebis sennae | reverse complement strand
AGCTTCAATAATTTAATCAGAGCCATCCGTCCGTTAGACAAATGGTTCATACTAACACGCTTGTATTCCTGCTTTGTACAAGTTTTTGTAGACCGCAGTTGAAATCGCAATCACTCAAATGTGTCTTACAACTCACCTATAACACAAGCTTCAATAGTTTCATCAGAGCCATCGGTACAGTCCTTCCGTCCGTTACACAGGTGGTTCATACTGACGCACTTGTACTCCTGCTTACACGAGTACAGGCCCTGAGGGGCGCAGTGGAAGTCACAGTCATTCTCGTCCGTACCCCCGGGACAATCGATTTTGCCGTTACAACTGTAAGTGAATTAATAAAGTATAGAAGAATGAAGGTGACAGATATATTTTTTTTTGTTATATGAACACGCACATTTTTCAATTGCAACATGTAAAATATTTATGTTAATATACTTAGTCTAACATATAAATTAGTGACAAAAATATCATGTTTTTATCCCCAAATATATTAGTCTATTTACTGATTAGTTGATATCTAAAATACTACAGACTTACACTAAAAGACCCTTAGGACCATTTTGCGCAAATTTACCGAAAACACTGCTATAGTTAACGACACAAATCTTGGACATTGACTTCAATGGTATTTATTTATTTTTATCCGAACTTATTATCAATTTATTTGAAAAATCGATATAGATTTTTACATAATTGAATGAGACCTGCACTAAGATATAATCTTGTGCCGTAAATCTGCCGCCTTCCAGATTTAAAATCACACAATTTATTTTTAAGTTAAAGTGGATCTATACAATATATTAAATTGTTATAAGAATTTTTACATGTATGTAGGTATTAAATCCCTATTTTGTCATAACACTAAAGATTCTACATTGACACAACAAAACCAATCACCCAATAACAAATAATTCTAACCGAGCTGTTAAAGGATGGCAAATACTGGCATTATGTTCACAGCTGAACTCCCGAACTTCACACATAGGTACTAATTCCTGAAAGATTTGAGAAAGACAATTTTTCTCACTAAAAAGCACACACAAGGAAATTTGGAATGAAATGTTCTAAAACACTCATTGCTTAAATATATTACATTACATATGTCGATAACTAGAACTACGATGCCAAAACTTCTATGGAATGTAGAAAAAAGCTATGAAAATTTTTGCCATGACGAAATAATCAAGTACATATTGTTTAAAGTTTAAAAAATATTACAAGTAGGTAACATCACTACATAGTATAAAACAAAGTCGCTTTTTCTGTCATGTGTCATGTTGTATGTCCCTATGAACGCTCAAATCTTTAAAACTACGCAACGGATTTTGATGCGGTTTTTTTTAATAGATAGAGTAACTCATGAGGAAGGTTTTTATGTATAATATCATCCATTAAATAGTGGACAAATACTGTTATTTTTGAGGTTTCTAATGTGATGTCGCAAATAATTACATTTTTTCCGCTTACATTGCAAACGCAGGCTGAATCCTACGAGATTTATCAAAATAATGTACTAAGTATTGTACACAATGAAAAGGTCTACAGAAAACTCCGCGATAGTATATCAGCATTGCACCCGTGCGAAGCCGGGGCGGGTCGCTAGTACTTTAATAATACTCGTTATACTTTTAAGGGAAAAGAGAAAAAAATGTTTTTAATTAAAAAAAAACATTAAAAGATTTGTTTGTTGGTTGTATTGAATAGGCTCCGAAACTACAGGACCGATTGGGATGGAATTTTGTACAAAGATTCTCGGGTGAAACCGCGGAGCTCAGCTAGTTCAATAAATATTTTATTGTACGTCAAATGAATTACCTTCACAATTTCAGGCAAGGCGCAGTTGTCTTCATCGATGGCATCAGTACAATCAACATGGCCGTCGCACCGTTTGCTCAACGCAATGCACGACCCATCACCACATTCGATGAAACCCTCTTCGCATGACTTCGTTTCTGTTAGTTCAATAATTTATTTATCATCAAAAAGGGAAATTATACATACACGAGTATATAAGTACGTGAATAGAACTAGGGAGGGTCGGTAATAATAATCAAATTAAATAAACTATTGACAAATGAACATTTGTTAAACACTTTATACCACTTTGATACTTCAATATACTTACTAACTTAGAACTAAACTATGACTAAGATTTTGGGAATTTCATTTACCACAATTAATTTCATCTGAACCGTCTGCGCAATCTTCGAAGCCATCGCATTTCCATAATATCGGAATACAGGGACTCGATACGCACCTGCAAATAACAAATTCTTGTGTCAGGCCGGTCAGTATTTTTTACAAGTAAAAATACAAAAACACCGAATTGAAATTTATATAATCTATACTAATATGATAAAGCTGAAGAGTTTGTTTGTCTGAACGCGCTAATCTCAGGAACTACTGGTCCAATTCGAAAAATTTTTTAGATAGCCCATTTATCGAGGAAGGCTATAGGCTATAATATATCATCTCGATATTCTCACGGGAGCAAAGCCCTGGGACGCAGCTAGTGAAATTAAAAATTCTCACATAAACTCGGTCTCCAGGCAAGCCACGGTGCCGCATGCGGCGGGCGATTCATCGGTCCCACCAGGGCAGTCAGACAAGCCGTTACAGACTAAAGATCTGTCTATACAAATTGTTGAGTTTCCGCATTGCGCTTGTGTTGCACTGCAGGGACCTAAAATTAGTTATAACTATACTAAGATTAAATAAATAATACGCCCGAATTGATAACCTCCCTATTTTTTGGGAAGTCAGTTAAAAAGCTGAAACGTTGGTTAAATTTGAAAAATTGTCTCTGTTTTTGATAGGCAAGTTTATAAGGCAGGCTATAACCTTCTACGCTGCTACGTGGCTGAAAGCCCGAGCTACAGCTAGTAAAACGTATTATGATAGATCCTAAGAATTTTACTATTTTATATTACAAAGACAAAGAAACTTCAATTATATTTATCAGATTCGATCGATTTAGTAGAAAACTACAAAAGGTTTAATTGATTAAACATAATTGAAGAAGAGAATTTAATAAATACTTCAATTTCGTACCTTCCGCTACAGTTTCCTTGCAAACATCATTTACACTGATACAGACATTGTTGCACATTTTTTGTCCATAAGCACACGGAGAAGATTGAGTCACAAGAGCTAGAAGCAAAAACGGATATTATATTATACAAACCGTCTAAAAACAAAAATTGAAGGCAGGGCCCTAATTACTATTTATAGTCTATACTAATATTATAAAGAGAGAAAAATTGTTTGCGCATGTATGTTTGGAATGTTTTGCACTAAAACTAATGCACCGAATTCAAATATTCTTTAACTATTAGAAAGTTGCATGTTCAATGAGTGACATAGGCATAGGTATTACAACATTATGCTGCGGAATTGGCACAGAAAAGCTAGTCTTTACATAAGGTGTTGCATAGTTAGCATTTTATTCGTTAGCAGGATATTCAGACCATGTACCTAAACACGTAAAAAGTAATGAAAAGGGTCGGCGAGGCTTTGTTAATTTAATATGATTTTTTGATTAAATTAACAAAGCTTCGCTGACCCTTTTCATTATTTTTTACGTGTTTAGAAACATATTCTGAATGTTCTGTAATCAAATGAAACGCTATGTAACACCTTATGTATAAATTTTCCGATTCAAATATTATACAAAAATTGCATATTAATTTCGTATGATGAGTCTCACAACATAAATATAAATAATATAATTACCGAAAAACCCTTTTTACCCATGGAAAATGAATAAAAAAACTCGTCATTTTATTCAACGTACATAATATAAACAATCTATAACTAGTAACTCACCAGGACAATACTCTTCATCCTCACCAAACTTGCAATCTTTTACCCCATCGCATTTCTTACTGACCAAAAAGCATTCATTGCTCTTATGGCAATATCCTTCATGAAGCTTACAAGCCGCCATTTCCACGCACCTATCGCCATCTTGGATTAACCCGATGGGACAGATGCATTTGTATCTCATGCTGTTTGTGTGGGATTGTTGTACGCAAATGTGGGAACAAGGGGGGTTTTGATAGCAAGCATGTTTCGTTAGAGGACTGTTTGGGTTGAGGGGTGGGGACGTCGCTTGTAAATGGAGGAACGTATTATTTGGAAATAGTGCTGAAAATTACATACTCCGTTAAATAAACAGAATTAATAAATTGTTTGTTATCATTATTTTCCGTAACTGTAGTTTTGAAACCTAAACAAATGCAATGTTAACAGTACAAGTCGTTGGTTTAGGTACCTAAGTATCTCAATAAGTTTCTTAATTTTATTTAACTGTTTTCAACTTGTAAACGCTGTTCAATCACAGACATTTTATCACTTATTTATTTTTGTTATAAAGGTATGAGGTAAATTTTATTTTATCTTTTCCTTATTCGTGAAGATTTTAACTTACATAACTCCATTCTTCGTACTTTATGGCCATGTTTATGTACATCAGCCCAGTACACTCGTTGTGTATGTCTGTCCGACCAAAACACGTGTGTATCCGTAACTGCTAAGTTTGCTATTGTTGTTGAAATTTCACGGAAATGGTCTCTCCCCGTACCTTATTAAATTCAACATTTTAATAAATTATAATAAAAAGTTTTATAAAAATATAAATTAATCTAGTTAGTACAATATGGTAACGGTAGAATTCCTTCAGAAATATCATAATTAACTTTTGTCATTTTTATCGAACGCTTCAAGATTTATTTAATAAATTTACATGTAAAAGGAAATACCTTCTGGATGGAAATAGTCGATCAATCCATTCCCTTCATCAGCGATGTACACAATATCCATTTGTGACGAATACCTCAAGCGCACGTTGGGTCCTGAATGAAACGAAAATGTTTCAGTAATCTATATTTAATATTACGAGAAAAAAATTGTTTGTATGTATTGTTTAGGCCCCGAAACTACTACACTGGTTTAATTGAAATTTTGTACAGAGATTTTTTGAATCCAGGAACAGAATATATACGCGGGTAAAACCGCGGAGATTATTTAGTAAATAATTATACATATTTCGACAAGGTCTTATACTAAGTCTGACTAAGAGGTGTATACAAATAAATTATTGGTATAACTAATTTAAAATTAATTAATTCAGTACGTTATACATAAAATTAAAGTAATAATATCACTGTTTACTTGTTTGACGCTTAGTTCGTAATTCTAATACATAATGTTAGAGTAAGCTAGACTCTTATATGAGTTTTCACACATTATATAATTATATTAACGAAAAGCCTTACCTAATATATTGTTTGTAAGGACGTGCGTCTTATTCTGCCCATCCAGACCCATGCTGTCTACATAAATCTCTTTGTTAAACTCACTTTCCATCACTGCTACCAGTAGACGTCTAAAATATGATAAAGTATTTTCTCGTATTTTACACAACACCCTCCGATTTCAATCTAAGCTATACTTAAATTGTAAACACTAATTAAAATCACAGATAAATAAGTATCCACTGTGCTATTACACTACCAAAGAGTGGCAATAGATAACAAAAAAACAAATAACAATAACCAAATAAGGTGCAGTTCAGCAGAGTATTTTTAAGGT
This sequence comes from Phoebis sennae, assembly GCA_001586405.1. Classification (NCBI taxonomy): domain Eukaryota; kingdom Metazoa; phylum Arthropoda; class Insecta; order Lepidoptera; family Pieridae; genus Phoebis; species Phoebis sennae. The sequence goes on along the minus strand of LQNK01000259.1, from coordinate 139,126 downwards.
ATTTGTATTTAATTGTTAATCGATAACTATAAAGCAATATAAAGCTATTCACCAACAATAATTAAATAACTCGTGATTGTGTAAACTACGGACCAATTTTCAAAGGCCCTTTGATATAGGTGATTAGTGATGGGCTAGGCTTACGTAGTAGGGCCCTGGTTCTTAGAATTAAGTCTTAACACATTTTTTTTAAATTTATTATTTATATAAGACTAAGTTGTAGGACAAATTGTTATTTAATTTATTATTTTATGCACAGAGTTATTTTGCTATAAACTCACCCATATTCCGGGACAATACAGAAGCTAATAGGTATTTCCTGACCACTGAAGCGATGTACCAGTGTCCTGTGATGTGTCCGCAGAGATATGACGTCTATCATACGACGGCCCGCGTCCAAGATGTATAGAGCGTCCGAGACATAATCTGAAATATAAATAAATAAATATTCTTGGAAATTATACACAACGCCATCTAGTCCAAAACTAAGCAAGGCTTGTACTATGGAAAGTAGATAAGTGATAGACACACTTAAACATACTTTTTTTTTGTAAATACATACAATATACTATAGATATTAACACCCAGACAGTAGAAAATTACAATGTTCATCACATTATAATTTTCTACCCGTGGGAATCGAACGCACACCCTCCGGCGCAATAGACACTGACGTATCCACTTCGCCAACCGAGCAGTCAAAATTAAATATTATAAACATGATTCTAAAGTCGAAAGAGGATAAATAAAGATAATGAGATTAATCGCAAAGTTGTTACTTTTCAAGAAAATACGTTAATTGGGAAAACAAGTAATCGTAATTTAACGTAACACGAAACTTAAACGTAACGTAACACGAAAACATGTAATGTAACATCGTATTTTTTTGTTTATAACGTCAATATTAAGTATGCTAAAAAAATAATAGGAATCTAAAATATTTATTTTACATACAGTATAGAATAACAAAATACATTACCATATCCCATATCTACGACATTTTCTAATGCCTTATACGCAAATAAGCGCGTAACTCCTAATGTAAAATCGCTCATGTTGATGTAGTTTATTGATTTGCGTTGACCATCATAAACAAACAAGGTATCTGAAAGAAAACAGTTCTTAATATCCTATCAGTAAGTAATTGCACAATTGTTTGATTATTTTCTTGTGTTTGTGTGTCAGGCACAATTCCAAAATTCTTTGTACAAGTAGTTACTGAAACTCATCCAAAATGAAATAAAATCTCATTGAGTCTCAATGTTACATATAATTTATTTAAGTATTAATGTCTTATATTTAAAATATTGTGTTCGCTGTTGTCTTAGCGAGGTCGTTTCAAAACAGAAAAACTACAATGCACCATAGAAAGAAATACATGATGATAGACACATTTTTACCTCTTGAGCTATCATACGCCATGGCCTGCACGCGCGCAATATCAAAATGTGTTGTATGAGTCTCCGGGTTGCCCAACACACTGTACTGTATCCTGGTGAATAGCGACCCGCCACCCACTACTAGATACAGGGGACGGTATGTTGGTATTGCTGAAAAATAATTTATTTTTCTATTTTTACACTGGTTCAACTGATTAGTTTAAATCTTGTGAAAAATATATATTATTGATTTATTTATCACTATATACTTGGTAGACTGTATTGTCATTTCTTGATGAAAATACATTTTATAAAATTTATAGAATTAAAGTATTTTTCATAATGATTCTTTTGATGATGATGATTGTTGGAAACCGGTTGTAAATTAAATAAAGATTATTAATAAATGTGAAAATAGTGTAAAAAAGACTTTAGTTCTATAAATTTTATATATTATTACATATCACTCCACTGTAACTTACGTTCACAAATGCGTTCCTTAACCACCATTCCCTCGGGACATGCGCAAGAGTACGTCGAATTTGAAGATGGGATGCAGATGTGAGAACATCCATTATTGCTGCACGGGTTGGTCGACTGCCGCAGCAGTAATGGATGGTAGATGTGCATATCTGTTATAACAATTTATCATTATAAGATAGTGGTAAGCCTTGGTGCGTCGCGCAATCGAGCGTAATGTGGAGCGGATTTTACTAGGAAATATGTCATGTGTCCGCTCGCACTCCGTACAAGTTCAAACGATTATTTATCATTTTTATTCGAAACTTGAATCAATAAAGCTTCGTTTTAAAAATTAAACGAAAGCCTATACAACAGCCTTAGAATAAATTGTATCACATACATATATTGTATCACGTACATTACATATTATTTAAAGCTTACCAAAGACCGCTTCGTCAGATGTAAGGAGAACCGCCCGATGTTCCGCGCTGCTCATTTTGTCGGTCGTCTGAATAGTCTTCGTTGTCCAGTCGCTCCAAAACACTGTGTTTTCGAATACTGATATCGAGTATGGATGATGAAAAGGTTCTTCGAATAGCGACTGTAACAATTACATACACTTACTCAGTTTGTATTAAACTAGATGAGCCTCGCTCTCCACTTTTTCACAATAAAACGAAATACATTACTTATGTCTCCGACTTTCATCACCGTAGTCAGTAACTATAAAATTGATATTATAAATATGGATCCAAACTTAAAGGTTCGCCTATTCATAGATATATTACTTCATTTTATATACTCACATAAACATTCTTATCGAACAGTTTGACCACTCTCACAGTGCCATCCACGAAGTACAATCTTTCATTAGGCGCGTCCAACGAGAGACCGGTGGCATAACCACTTAAACTTTCCACCAGTACCTCTGACTGACTTCCATCCATACGAGACATCTTTATAAGGGGCCTGTCGTCCCAGTCTGCCCAGAACATCTTACTGTAATAAAACAAAATCTCTTCATTAAAATATCAAAGACACATAAAATCATTTTAGTCTCAATTTATAGAGTCACAACCCAGGATGTCAACACGTAGCAGCTAAAGTCTACGTGAAGTGGAGTAAACCTACGTAGTGTAGCTAGACAAATTGCCTTGCGTAGTATGTGCACAGTGCTTCGCATAAAGACACCGCGCTACATGTTCTGTACCTTCTCTTTTACCAAACTACGAGAGCCTATGTAATCAAAATAGCAAGTAATATTTTGATTTTTACATCCAACATCTAAATTCTAAAAGTGATATATATCGCTAGCTCTACTATTCCTCTGGTACTCATAAAACGGCTATGAAACTGTTATAAAATCTAGTATTACCCATTCCCCGGATCCAAAGTGACATATCTCGGTCGTTTGGTACCAGCGTGTAGCACACTGCACACAGAACCATCAGTCTTGCACACAGAGATAACGCCTCTCTCCACGTCCGTGAAAAAAATGTTGCCGCCGAGGTAATCTATTGCGATATCACCTGGGTCCTCTAAACCCAATGCTACGAGGATCTGTTTTAAAGAAAAAGACAGAAATGTGTACAATTCGTTAAGATCGACATTATCGACAAAAATATATGTTGATTAAAAATAACAGATAATAAACTAAGCAATTTTCATTTTTTCATATTCAATTACCTCTTTAGTTTCCACTACATTATTAAATTGAGCTCGTACAATAGCTTGATGTCCCTGAGCGGTTTCAACCCAATATACGTAAGTACCATCGTATGTAACTCCATGTGCCTAAAGTAAAATAGATATAAATTATTTCAAAAAGTCTTTTTATAAGTTCTTTTGATACGCCGAATTACTGCCGATTCGGAAAACAGTGTTAACTTGTGTGGACCTACACTCTATTCAAAACAATTAAGGTAATTGTTTCAAATAAATATTTATTGAAAACTTATAAATATTTTTAATTTAACTGAACCGACGAAGTGTCAAATATACTTTTATTTTATTATTTTCATTGATATATACGACTATACCTGTTTAATACCGGTAGTAACGATAGTTTGAGTCTTCGATTTCACTTTAATATATCTAATGTCCGTACGAGTACTATAGAATAATAGAGCCTCTGGATCTGAAACAAAAACAATGAATTTCGATTACAAACGAACCACGCTAACGTAGATTTGAATACGCATACGACTAAAAATCACACCGTATGTACAAGTACCGAGAGCTTAGCAATATATAAAATGCTACATCGCGTTTTATTCAATTACAGGACATTCAGAAAATGTACCTAAACACGAAAAAGATAATGAAAAGGGTCAGCGAGGCATTGTTAATTTAATATAATTTATTTATTTAACTCCACATCATATTTTTATAGCCATGGATCCAAATAGAAAAAAAATAATATTGTAAAATTATTATATATTTTTTGGGAATTTTTACATTCAACAAACCTGGCGCATAACAAAGATATCCCGCGAAGTCCACATCATAGCCGGGTTCACACTTGCACGAGTAGCCCATACTCTCTCTAGTCTCACACTGATGGGAGCACCAGGGAAAATCATCTAGGCAGTTGTTCGTCTTCTCACACTGTTGGGTAGTGTAGTTGTATGCATAGTGTTCTCTCAGACAGTCGCAGTACGGCCCAGATCTGTCGGGGACGCATTTTGTGCCGTTACAGGGGAAGTTCGTGCACATTGTTTGCCCTAAAAATTTTAGGAACATAAACAGATAGTCATATCAAACAAGTTTCAGAGTGGGATCGAGCTATTGTCACGAATTAGGCCAGCCACACCGAGGAACGGAATACCCATGTAAAATCGGCGTGAAGCAGTAATATACTGTATTTCGTACAGTGAACGGGGACGCCAGAGGCCCATTTCTCTCCAATCTCATATTATTCTCCTTCTTTACCATCATTAACTATATACTTACTCCCTTGACCTTAAAGCATTATCAGAGTACTTGTTGCGAAAATTTGGTAAATGCAGATGGGCTGTAGTAGTCAACTAATGTCACGTAAGCCTATTGCCTACTATGAAAAAAAAAGAATGGTAAAATAGTAGTACTTACAATGCTGACAGAAGGCTCCCTCATCGCTGCCATCTTTACAATCCTTAATGCCATCGCACATTTTGTCGGGGGTCAGGCAGAAGGACCTGTCCAGGCACGAATACTCCTTAACGTGGTGTATGTGTGTTTCATTCTTGCAATTTAGACCAGTGTTCATTGCACGCGGCCGTAAAGCGTGTCCTATAAACAAAGTGAAAGAAAGAAAGAAAAAAGTTTTATTTGTTCCATTAAAAACCGTACCTTTATAAAGATAACAAATAATAGGATTATTATAAACTAACGTATGGTGCTGTATGGTACTGTAGATTTGTATTTTTATACTTCCTATTTAATAAAAATACAATTTTTGTTGCTTGAATAATGTAATATTTGTGTATTTATTTGTTTACCCTAGTATAATAAATTTTTAACATGAATACAACTATTATTAATTTTAGTTTTATTGGTAAAGGATTATACGTTTCGTTCTCTTAGGATCATTCCTATCAATTATTGTTATATTTTATTGAATATAATCTATACTTACATTATATGTTAATAGAAATACAATATATGGAACATAGTATACTAAATATTTTAAATGCTCACGACAATTATTTTCAATGTCTTCATCAGTTTTATCCTCGCAGTCGTAAGCCCTATCACACATCCAGAGTTTCGATATACAGCGTGTTCCATCGCACTGGAATCCTTTACATGAGCTCTATAATATAAAACATTTTTTAGCATTAAATTCAACACAAATTGTCGAAGTCCAGGTCTTTCGCCTGCTAAAAAAACATTTTAAAGGTTTCAATGAAAAGAACTCACATTTTGCGCGGTCACTGCTACTGTGCAATTCAGTTCGTCGCTTTTGTCTTCACAATCAGGTTCATAGTTGCACACCCAAGAGTTGGGGATGCAGTATTTGCCGTCAGCACATAGATATTGATGCGTTTCATTACAATACGTAGCATCAGCCTTGTGATTCGCTGTGCAAAAATATGACTTATGATTTTTTAAGAAGGAAATTTTTGATTACCGAATATTTAACATACTTACAACAAATATTCTCGTCGCTTCCGTCCTTACAGTCGTAGTTACCATCACAATATCGTTCCAAAAATATACAACCACCATCGAGACATTCGAATACACCCTCGCCAAGACACTCCGTTGTATAAGATTGCAAATCATCCATAAATTGCGCAGATACAATAGTTAAGCAACAAAATAGAATTAAATGCACCGCCATTCTGTAAAAAACGCAGCCTCATGTATTTGTACTACAATGTAATCTTAACACGAAATAAAAGTTTTCACAATAACCTTTAAACTTGTGGATATCATACTTACATAAGATATTTTGATTTTCGATTAATGCTCCATGAATTTTGCCTTAAAAATAAATATTATAAGATGGTTAAAAGTTTAAACCTCTATGTATATTGCGTATGCAGGTTAGGACGGAAAGTTCCAAAGGAAAGTTCGCGATATTTCAAATATACAACTACCCTCTATCACTCTCACCTCGAATGATATTTTTCTATGCTTTTTATAAAATTGTGTTTATTTCCTTTATACATTTTCCGATGTGTTAATAATTAAAAAAAATATTTACAATTATTTCTTTACATTATTTAAATATAACAAAATTAACATTTACAAACGATTGAAACCGGAAATTACATCTACAT
>LQNK01000259.1:119102-132345 GCA_001586405.1 Phoebis sennae | reverse complement strand
TGTTTTATACTATGTAGTGATAGTGATTACAAAATTAACATTCACAAACGATTGAAACCGGAAATTACATCTACATATTTTGACAGCTTGACAGTTGACAACATTTAGCGAATTGCTTGTGTCAAAGTGGTCTATGACAGGTCAGAGTCCAACTTTTACCAAAGTTCTGTTAGATTTTAATTAATTAATTGATATTTTTCAATAGTTTCTGAAGAAGATAATTTTACCTCAGGAATATAAATATCAAATAACAAAATGGCATCCCAAATCGCAAAGTCATTACTGAAATCTGGTCCTGCTTCAACTATAAAGTTTGGTATGTACTTTCATTTTAAATTTAACTTTTTAACAAAATGTAACTTAAGCCTGAAAAGTTAACCAAACCTTGCGATTTAATTGTTTAATTTGTCTTTCTTTAATTAGTATTTTATGAATTACTATGTCTATGATTAAATCTATGTTTTGAAGTAAAATGTTCAACATAAACTTTGGACCTAACTTGTGATATTGGCTCGAATACAATTATATTAATAATTTGTACTTTCACCATCGAATGTACACTACATTAGTTTATATTTATCACCTGACTATTTTTAAAAAAGTTTAGTAAAATTGAGTGATCCTTTTCTTACATAAATTAATTTTTCTAGTAAGATTTCAAGGCTATATTAGAAACTATACTGAATATATTGAAAAGAAATTAAAATTTAATGGCATGAATGTATATTTTACATGTCTATTTGATGTAAATCTTGCTATAAATCATTATTTCATACACTGAGAATAAACTGTATGTAGAAAGTGGAATAATAATAGTAATGTAGTAAATGTATGTAATTATTATTCACGCAGATATTGCCCGTAGAGCCCTAAGTGTGAGTGCAACACTACAACAGAAGAAGACCCTCAAGGACAAAACTGGCAAAAATGTAGTTCTTGTGGATGGAGTCAGGACTCCCTTCCTTGTGTCCTTCACCGACTATGCAAAGATGATGCCTCATGAACTTGCAAGACATTCACTTCTGTGAGTTTATTAATACTATTTAATCATATATTTAATACAGGCCACATCTTGTCTGCCAGATAAATTCACTATAACAGGATAAAATTAAATTAATTTTATGATTTCTCACAATCAAAAGTGAAAACATATTCACTATGAGAGGAATGAGACCAAAAATTATATTAATTTTATGACATCTGACAATTAAAAGTTAAAATAAAATCACTGTAAATTATTAGCTACTAGTTTCTTATACCTTTTTATATTGTGGATAAAAGGAAAACAACAAGGAAAAAAAGACTAAAAAAAGAAAATGTTGATGTGTAGGTAAAAAAAGTACACAACATAATGATAAATAACTACACTGACCCTGTACAACTGTTACGATTATATTTTTTTTTTACTGCCTTGATGGTTTAGTGGTTAGCGTTTTAGCCAATAAACCAATAAATAAAATAAAGAATCTATTTATTGCCTTTACCAATGAAAATACAATAATCACTTTGTTAAAAAAAGAGTAAAAGGTAATGTGCCTTATCGACTTCCTGGTGGAGCTGGGTTGGCTCGAATGAGATCATTCCCACCCACACGCAAAATAGGCGCGTAAGTCGTCGAGTTGCGGATACCAGCCCAAACAACTAACTAACTACCTAACTAAGGTAATGTGGCAAAAGTGTTATTTAGTCATATGTTATGGGCATCCTAAGACATTTTTCATTTTCGGAGCAAATGTTAACCAACAAGAAGAGGTATAAGTGAATAGTGTTCTAAAAAAAGTCATATATAATACTAAGAGGACCTGTGTTTGAACACCATGTCCAGATGAGATAGGAAAGTTTCTTATCAACTTTTAATTGTAATTATAACATCCTTCCCACACCCAAACCTGGAAAAAACGACGTATTTATATGCAATTTTATTATTTCAGAGGTCTCCTGCAAAAGACTGGCATACCTAAGGAAGTGGTGGACTACATTGTGTACGGTACAGTGATCCAAGAGGTGAAGACGTCGAACATCGGCCGCGAAGCTGCGCTGGCGGCTGGCTTCAGTGACAGGACTCCGGCGCATACTGTCACTATGGCGTGTATATCTTCCAACCAGGCTATTACAACTGGTGAGTTTGATGAAATGAGTCTATTAGATTCAATATTACGCATTAACAGTGCACAAGTTAATATTGCAATTATGCTATTGTGGTTTAAAATAATGTATGTAAAATAATGTAATAATAAGTATACACTAAATTTATTTAGGAAATTAATGACTTATTATAACAAGAAACAGAAAAATATTATGGACATTGGTGACTTTGTAACACTAGGCTGGACATAGCAGTTTTTGAATAGGCTCAGAAACTACTGAACTGATTCGAAAAATTCATTTACCATTGGAATCCTACATTATTTACGGAAGGGAAGCCAAACATGTAATTATTCAATAACCCTTGTTGCAATTTTGTACACATTACTGATTTAATACATTATTTTCGTAATATCAGTTAAAATATTCCTTTCACCCACTCTATATAAATGTAATTGTTTACTAGGTGTGGGTATGATCGCCGCGGGTGCATACGACGTTATCGTATGCGGCGGTGTGGAGTTCATGTCGGACGTGCCCATCAGACACTCACGCAAAATGCGCGCTTTCCTGCTCAAGCTCAACAGAGCTAAGACACCAGCTCAGAGGCTGTCGTTGCTGGCCACTATCCGACCGGACTTCTTTGCTCCTGAGGTGAGGACATAAATTACTAGCTTTCCGCCCGCGGCTTCGCACGCGTGGCTATCCTATCTTTCAAGTTGGATCAATCTGCACAGTGTGTGAAATTTAGTAAAAATAGATTAAGTAATTTAGAAGTCCATCACGGACAAACACTGTGACACGTATTTTATATATATTAAAATTGAACAAATTCACACTATTAAATAAAATACTTTTTAAATGATTTTAAATGCGGTTTATTATTCCTTGTAGTGCTCAAAATAAAAACGTCTATTTTGCAGCGGCAAAATAGACGTTTTTATTTTGCAAAATAGATAATGCCGCTGCATTATCTAGATATTATAGTCATAATTTATGCATTTTCTAAAATAGAAACATATTCATATTTTCAATATTTATTTATACATAAAGATAAGATAAGCATTTATTTCCATATTTTCTTACAGTTTTATTATCTTAAGAATGAATAGGTATATTTAGTAAATTATTGAAATAAAAAAAATAAAGTATTATGTATATTAATACACACATGTATAAACGGAATCTATGTAAAATAAGGTTGGAAGTAAAAGAAATGTACTACAGAATTTATATACAACTTGCCAATAGAAGTAGACAGTTGATATAAAGAGTATTAGCTAAGTGAGGGTAGCTGGGTCGTGACGTTAATAACACGTATGAGTTCCGAAATAGTTACCAATACGCGCAGTACTGCACGCACCTATTTTATAGGATTTAAATGACAGCTTTTAAATGCTATTTGCATGAAAAGATAAATAAATAAATATTCTTGGACATTTAACACAACGCCATCTAGTCCAAAACTAATCATAGCTTGTTCTATGGCACCTAGATAACTGATAGACATACATAAACATTTTTTGTTGTAAATATTATAGATAAATTATCACCCAAACAGAAAATTACAATGATCATCACATCATAACTTTCTACCGGTTGGAGATCGAACCCACACCCTCTGGTGCAATAGACCATTACTGTATCCACTGCGACAATGGGGTCCTCAACAGAACTTGTTAAAACATGATATTACAAAATATTGCCATATATTATTCATAGCATTCTCTCTATTTTGTTCAAATATTGCCAGATATTATTCATAGTATTCTCTTTCTCTTTCGTTCAGCTCCCCGCAGTAGCAGAGTTCTCGTCAGGCGAGACCATGGGTCACAGCGCTGACCGCCTGGCCGCAGCGTTTGGCGCCAGTCGCGCTGAACAAGACGAATATGCCCTGCGCTCGCACACCTTGGCACATGAGGCTCAGAGCAAGGGATACTTTACTGACCTTATTCCTATTAAGGGTAAGTGTGTAACTGACTTAACCATAGATTTAAGGTGACATCTTTACAGACTTTATTCCTATTAAGGGTAAGTGTGTATCTGACTTAACCATAGATTTAAGGTGACATCTTTACACACCTTATTCCTGTTAAGGTTAAGTGTGTACTTGACTTAACTATAGATTTAAGGTGACATCTTCACCGACCTTATTCCTATTAAGGGTAAGTGTACTTGGGTCAACTATAGATTTAAAGTGAGATCTTTACCGACCTTACTCCCACAACGACTTATCAATACATACAAGTTGAGATCTTCACAGGTCTTATTTCTGTGCATCTTACTTAACTGTATACTATGTTGAATTGACCTTAGGAGACCAAAACTTTAACATATTTTCTATTTCATTTAAAAAGTATGTATTTTTTTCTTATAAAAGATCTTTATGACACTCTTGACCATCCTCATTCCCGTTAACTGTAAATTTATATCTGACTTCACTATAAAGAAAACTTATTACTACACTAAAAAGTGTGTTAGTAGTACTTATTATAGGTGCATTGTAGTTATGTCATAGTTTACATAACCACAGTACACCTATAATAATAATAATATACTAATAACTGAAATTTAATAAATAATCGTTATATCTCCAGTCGAAGGCAAAGATGGCGCCGTGGAAAAAGACAACGGCATCCGTGTGTCCACACCCGAGCAGTTGGCCAAACTCAAGCCAGCGTTCGTCAAACCACACGGGACTGTCACAGCTGCCAACTCTTCGTTCTTGGTGAGTGACTAACTATTGAGTTAAGTTAGTTTAACACAAATACAAAAAAAAGTTATATATTAAAAAAAAATGCAATGCACCTTTCACAAATTTTACTTCTCCTTTTTTATTAATATTCGAAATTAACAATCCAAATTCATAAAAATATTTCAATAAACAAATCAATGTTATTGTGCATAATCCAAATTATCCATAAATATTACTATGATCACCCATAATTATACATAGGATATATGTAGATTTCGTTAAATATTACGTTGGATATAAATAATAATAACAACTAAATAATAATTTCTATTATCAATAGCAATAACATTTTGGATTATATATAGAATTAAATTTAAATTAGTTCTATAAAATGTGTTTTGTAAAAAAACTTACCTTAACAGGAAACTTATTTCATTATTTATTTGGAACAGACGGACGGTGCTTCAGCTTGTCTGATAATGTCCGAAGCCAAGGCGAAGGAGCTCGGCCTCAAACCGAAGGCCTACGTCAGGGACTTCACTTATGTCGCTCAGGTAAATATAAATAACATATGTTACGGCATACATTACATGCCTGAATTCTTCAATATTCCTAATTTCTGAACGTAGTTAAACTGTCGTTTGAGCACAACGCTCTTTGATTAATACTAATTATAATATATTTATTTGTTCTTGATGTGTACAAAAAGATAGTAGTACTAGTTGGATTGGCCACATTAGAAACAACTTGGCATAAAAATATACAGCTACGTACACGCAATGATACAATATTCTGTCATAATATTACCATTTTACATTGAGAATTTATACAACGACAATTTAAATTAAGAATTTATGTCAGACATAGAATATATTTTTTGTCGATCAGCCACATATACAGTTTTGTCTTAAAAAACCTATATTATTTAGAGATTTCAAGTATTGGCCGCTGCGGTTTTGTAAACTCGCGCCTACACGCTTTCTAGAAGCGACGAGAAAATTTTCAAAACATTACGTTTGTACTCTAGGTTGTGTTCGTCATTGTTAAATACTGTAAATTTTTTGCTTAATGTGTTTAGACATATTATTTGTTAAATATAATATTATTAAACATACTAAAAAAAGTATGTCTATCAGTCATCCAGTTTTCATTAGCTTTGCTCAGTTTGGGATTAGATGGCGTTGTGTAAATGTCCAGGAATATTTATTTTTTATTATTTTATTTTTATATATTTGTTAGATCAAAAATAGTTGGATCCGTCTATGAATTTTTAATTTATTTCACTCTTTACATTAAAAACATTGCTGATCTCTGCTCTAACAAATCTTATATGTTTCTTTTATAGGATCCCGTGGACCAATTGCTGTTGGGTCCGGCGTACGGCATCCCCACCATTCTGGAGAAGGCGGGACTCAAGCTCAGCGATATTGACACTTGGGAAATTCATGAGGCTTTTGCTGTAAGTACAACTATTATATTTTATTAACAAAAAGTGATATTCTTTTTAAATACTCACTGTAACTTTAGCGACCGATGCAATTTGTTACAAATTCATCATATTTTTTTAAATAATTGTTTGTAAAAGACACAAACTATTCAGCATATTATTACATTTATTATGGATATTATTATGAATTATAATTATAATCTATTATATTATATTCAAAAAAGCTTGTAATTAATTCATTTGAATAAATATTATTTTGATTTGATTAAAAATTTAATTAATAACAGTACAATTTTAACTTTAAACATTCATCTTTCTCAGGGACAAATCCTCGCCAATCTTAAAGCTTTGGACTCAGACTGGTTCGCACAGAACTATCTCGGCAGGCAGAGCAAAGTAAGTCAACATGATTTTAAGTGAATATTTTAAATAATATACAACGTCTATTTTCTTAATACAATTATATCTACAGCAATATTATAAAAAGGAAAGATTTGTTTTTTTGTTCGTAATGAATAGGCTCCGAAACTACAGGACCGATCTGGATGAAATTTTGTACAAAGATTCTTTGAAACCTCATAGTAAAAATCCAACGGGAACGGGACATTTCCGCGTGTGAAGTGGCGAAGGTCACAATTATTCATATACATATTTTTTTTGAAGAACATACCATATTTAAAGGATTGCATTAAATTAAAAATAAATAAAATTAACGATTTTTAACAAGTAATAAAATCTTGCAAGGTTGGAGTGCCGGACATGAACAAGTGGAACAAGTGGGGCGGCTCGCTCTCTATCGGACATCCCTTCGCCGCTACCGGAGTGAGTAACAATTTAATTTCAAATGTGAATTATATGTATATGTTTTTGTAACATAAAATAGCTGTATATTTGTTTAACTTTTATTGTTAAAAATCCATTATAACACAACGTTAAGTCTGTTTCTTATAATAAGGTTACGTTATTTTTTTAATAAAATATATAACCACACTTTTCACCAAATCACTTTCCACTGGAGCACTTTTCACTTGATTACTAATTAATCCACCAGAATAATAATAAATAATTCACTTTCTACTTTAAATATTATAACTCTCGATAGACAGAGATGTGCACAGCATGAGCGCCTCTGACGGAATGACCCTAGACTGCCACAATCGGGTGTATTTATTTGGCTCTTGGAGAGGGGCGATGATTCACTTGTTTACACCAATAGCGCCACGTGCAGTGTAGTCGTTTTTTACAGTTTCAAAATAACGTTTCGTTTAATGCGCCGACAAATATAGTCTGTCCGAATTGAAACTCCTCGTTTTTTGGGATATCACATATTTGTTTTTTATCTTTCTCTTTACTTTTATCAGGTAGTAAGCGTTGTAAAAGTAACGTTTTTTATAATTTTTTTTAGTCCACGTGTTAAATACAAACTGATGCATTAGCTTTTTCATGTCTTTTCGACTTAAACACATTTATAATCATCATCATGTTCATTATACAATCGTTATATATACTGAGTAACTGAATATTTTACTAATGTAATAATATATAATTATTTCGTAATAACTAAGCACTTATTTGACCTCTATAACAGGTTCGTCTAGCGATGCACACAGCGCACAGGCTGGTGCGCGAGGACGGCCAGCTCGGCCTCATCTCTGCGTGCGCGGCCGGGGGGCAAGGGGTAGCCATGCTGCTGGAGAGACATCCTGATGCGCATACTAATTAAATTGGATTTATTGGAGNNNNGGGGGGGGGAATTCAGCCGAAAAATACCAAATTAATGGATCTTTTGAGGAAATAATAGATTCAATGTATGACACGCAAAGTTATAATAGCTGTCATACCTATAGTTGAAAAGATTATTGATTTTGTTATAAATTCTTACTTTCAGCTCGGTGTTTCTTCAACCCCATTGAATTTACTATTCTGTTCGAAATATTTGTCTTGTCATTTGTATGCGTCTTTGTTGTCAATTAAAATTTTCTATCGTTAGTCAAAGACAATTTTAAATGTATGGAAAGGGATAAGTGATAATGCAAGTTGTACCTTATACTTTGTCCAGGTGAGATAACTGCTGTTTTATTATTCTAATAAACTTACATTTATTTTCATCACAGGTTTCCTTAAGGACAATAAATAAATTTTTATACACGAAAGTTTGCTGAATAAACGTTCATTTCATTGCATAATATTCCAACAGCGTATGCTCTTTTGCAAAAAAAATAATTTAGATTATGAAAAAAATATATACAATGAGAGCAAAAACATTTCTGCGTAGGTATTGTTAAAGAAATTAAAACCAGTTGTATAAGTATTTAATTTATGTTAAAACTAATTACTGTCAAATTGTTTTATTAAAAATGCATGTGTAAAAAGACTTCTACTATTACTATAGATTATAAGCGTAATACATGTATTTTTGATGGTTATATATTTATAGAAATAAAGGATATGTATATGACTTTGTTCTTTATTTTAATTGATCTTATATATTAACTATTTCTAGAATGGAATCACGCTTGAAAGGAATTTGACGCACTGATTTTTTCCAATTACTTCAAGTTTAATATGTGACATAATTTAACGAAAATTTTTGCGGAAAATTAACCATTTGTGAACATTACTGTATCACTTTTTATAGAACCCTCATCATATAAGACCTACTCATTCTAAAATTATAAGTATACTTATGTAAATGTGTGTAATAATTTTATATTTTCGTAGTACCTAATCAATAAATGTTCTTAAAAATTTTACTTAAAAAAACGCCACAGTAATCTAGACATTGCAAATGGTCAACATTTTTGTAAAAAGTACAATTAATGTTTCTTACAGTGTTCTTTCCTAATAACATAAATTAGATTTTTTGCAAGTATAGCTCAGTTATTTTAACCCAAGACACCCTTCACTCATTACAAAACACCCAAATGACATTTATTACGTCGGAGGGTGTGAGTTCGATCCCCACGAATATTGTGTTTATGTAACTATAGTGTGTATATATTTACAAAACAAAAGTATGTTTAAGTATGTCTATCAGTTAACTAGGTTCCCTATTATAAGCTTTTCTTAGGTTTTGGGACTAGATGGCGTAGTGTGAAATGTTCCAGAATATATAATTAACATTTCAAATTGGTTATTATAGCTGAGGGCAATAATAATATAAACAAGAAGAAAAATAAAACACATATTTACACGGCAACAATTTATTGCGTCGCCAATACTTACTATCAAAGTATTAACTATTACATAATTAACCTAATCATGATAACGCTTCGACACTGGCATTTTATGCACAATTTTTACAAACGCCGCATCGAAACCCCAATTAAAGGTAAACATAAAATTACAAAAAGCATCTTAAGGAGATTATTGACAATAGACTCTCGTCTAAGTTACACAAAGCCAGGCTTTAGAAGAAACATAATGCTCGAATAATTTAAAATTAAATAATTATATTAACTATTCAAATGTCATATAATAGTATCAATTTAGTAGAGTGGAGTCACGAAAATGAAAAATATTACAAGAGAGTATAGAAACAAATAATACAATAAAACAACTCGTTCATAATTACTAACTGTCCCCAAAAAATCAGTCGCTAAAATAAACGTTTATATATTTTAAAATAATGCACAAAAATATTACGCCCATGAAAAACGTGTAGTTCCCGCGTTAGGCACTATCCGATATATCATATTTACAATCTTATAACTCTAATATAATATTTCATTGCGTCACTGTAACCGAGAACTATTAAAAATAAAATTTTCGCTATAAATCTCTTATACACTAGCGAACACTCCGGAGTTACTTGTGGATTCTGTTTAAGGCTACACGACGATTTCTTTTTAACAAATTAATTTAATATATTCTAATGTGCAATTTGCGAAATTATAAAATGCCATGTCCATGTGTTTTTTGTTGAAAATAAAATACCGTTCTGAAAATTACTAACAACTTGATAAGTATACATATCACATGCAAATAATTGAATAATATAAATAAAAAAATCGTGTAGTTTAGCCAACAACTGTAAATAACGTACCTATTATATATCTGTATATTTAGAATATATTAAGCTGAAGACTACGGGGGGTTTCTAATAAATCGGATCTACTAGATTATGTAACATGATTATTTCAGAGCGAAACTACGATACTGTATAGGACTCGTCACACTCAAATTAAGCAAAACCAATAACTATTATCAGGGTACTCAAAGTATAGTCAACTTTAAGCCAATTCTTTCATACCGTCGCGTCACTATGACCCTAAGGGAAAAAGAGACATAATGAGCAGCTCTTAAAAGTCACAAGGCATCCCTTTGTTTTTGCGAAAATACTTTCATGTATAATTCTGCTCTGGTGATTTTCAACCTTTCTTTTATGGTAAGACAAGCCAATTGAATTCATCCTTTATTTTTTCCCTTTGTAATCCGTTTTTTGTTATACAGTCAATGGTATGCATCTAGAGCATTGAATTTTTTAACACTATTAAATTGCTCAAGATTCGTGACAACTACTATTAGACAAAGACATTTACAATCCTTAAACCCGCAAATGTAAGTTTTATTCTTATCATTTCGGTCTCATTCTTATGTCAAACTGTATTATTAAAAATCCTATAGAATATGTAGTCTTGTTCCGTAGACTTTGCTTCGCTGCTTGTTTGAAAATGTGACGAGCCCTAAATATTGCTATGTGCGTGATATTGAATCCTTAATAACATGTACTTTTCAATAGCCTATGTCATATTTGGTGTTATCGTTATTAAATATACCTTCCTCTGTCCCTATTCTTATTTAAAATATTTGACACTTTATACTTTTAAAAAGAAAAAAAATCTACGTCAATGATTGTAAAAGAATCATTAAAATCTACATATCACGTTTTATCTTCATATCGTTTTTATAAAGAAAAATATATGCACGCAGGCTTTTATAGGACATATACATGAATTTATTAGGGTGCAACATTAAATGTTCATTATTGCTAAGTTTTATACACGTCTGGAGTGACGTCTAAAACTGTTCGAGTTCTTTTCGCCGCAGAATCACAAAATTGATTTTCGTGTAACATTGTATATGGATTATCATCGCTTGTCTTGGAGAAAATGTTGAAAATAAATAATTGTTAACTTTAAAAATAGGTATAAATGTGAATACAATTTTGTGATAATTTTTGGAACTCTAGAACTATACTGATATACATAAATGCATAAAAATGACATGACCTTAAATCATAAAGTGAAATGGACAGTAATGCGTATCAAACAACATTCATAAGACTCTTCAATATTCACCTATGAAAATGATATTAAAAAGCAGATTTTGTTAAATATTGGTAACCAGCTTCGTAATGTATATTTCTGCTTTTCAAAATGTAAAATCCTCCAGAAAATCGTCTTTTATTCCGTGCTCCCAACATTGATGATAAACACTATTCAAATTTCAATAATTTATAATAATAAAGAATATTTTTTTATAAGATAAATATTATTATTTATTTATCTCCTTCAGACCATTTCTGGACTAAGGCCTCTCCTACCGTTACCTTGGAGGACCTATGCTTTATTTGAAACGCATTACCACCACATTTATTTACCAACATCCTCAAACACTTCAACGAAATTCAAGCGATCTCAGACAGCGACGATAATCCACGTACGTTACACGCACGCACACCCACACGCACATGTATGTATGAGCGTGTGCTACTGGAAGTCTGCGAGCGTCTGCCGCCAGGTGGCGTGGAACGGGATGCGCAGGAGTTTCAGCTTCGTGTTCGGAAGCTGCGCTGACAGTAAGCGCTGCAGTGTGGGGATTGGGAGGATCTCCACCTAAAAAGTAAGTTTTAGTTTAATTTTGAGTCTTTTTTTGTGGTATTTTTAAAAGAGCACATTTTCCAAAAACAAGCCACGACATGGTCATACACATTTACGCAGACCTCTCTATGCCCTCTCTTTTTTTTCAATGTTTACCGGCCTGTAGCTGTAAGTGTAGCACCACAACTGTGTTGCCCGTAAGACTCTCCTCGCTCTCTCCCCTTCCTTCATAACCGCTTTATCGCCAGCTTATGAACAGTACCTTTTATCGCCAGCTTATGGTCCTCTTAAAAAAATAATGTAAGAGTAATAGCACACCTGCGGTGGCCCAGCGACGTGTCTTAAGTCATCCGGAAGGCGACACCCTGGCACCGGTTTCAGCACCGGTATACATTCACCCAGGTCTCGCCTCGCGCCCTCCCCCTCCTCCTCCCCCCCTTCGCCGCCGGCTTCACACTGGTCTATGAACAGCTCGGTGACGCGCAGCAACTCGATAGTGACGCCCCACATTAGGTGCGTGAGAGTGTCTTTTAATCTTAGTACGCCGCTTAATACCTGAGTAATGCATAATAACATGTGTTATATATTTTTTTATTACAACATTAATGCACAAATTAATTTGAATAAATTAATGAAGATGGTGTTCGAAACCGGTCTAATTTGCAATTAAATAATTTATTAATATAGTGTAGAAAATATATAACTGTGGAACTTGTGAAGTGTTTTTTTGCAAAATCTATACATATAATAAAATCGTAGACTAGCCGTGTCTGTACATTTAATATTTTCAAGAAAAAAATAGTGTTTCGTGTTTCGTTTATGATTCTAAACTCAAAACAATGATTTTTAGAATTTTTGTCTGTTTGTCTGTTTGTCGGGCGTTTGTACGCAGTCAACTCCGAAACGGCTTAACCGATTTAAATGCGGTTTTCGATTATCTATTACGGCAAGTCCCCCGGAGGTTTTAGTGTTTGTTTCATTCAAATCGGTTAACAAATAAAAAAGATATGAGTGTTTAAAGTGATCATACATCAACAGTGCGCGTAGGTACATTGAGTTGAACATTTTTAGGTATTGTTTGCACAGCACTTTTTATTGATTAATGTAGCTCTTGATCGCCAAAGTAGATTACGATCATGGCGGCCAATCACAACAAAGACTAACCAACATGCAGAAGATATTATTTGCGTCTAT
>LQNK01000259.1:83410-118898 GCA_001586405.1 Phoebis sennae | reverse complement strand
TTAGACTATAAATAAAAAGAAGTATTTCGTTCATACATTATTGAGGTTCTGGAAAATATATTTATAGGTTAAGGATGAATTTTAAAATTGTATAAATGAGCGTTAAATTAAATTATATAAAATTAATGTCATATTTTTTATAACAACCATGTTCATTTTGTAGTCTACGCGAGCGAAGCCGCGGGCAAAAGCTAGTCTATGAATAAAATTCTATTGTGTAAAACCATACTATACCATAAGATTATTAGAAAATTAACTATTGTTGAAGTATCATGAATCATAGTCCAAACATCGATTTGTATATGACATTATATTTTTTAAATTCAATTGAATACACTGTTTACAAAAAAGTAACCAAATAATTTAAATACAAAAGTACCTAAAAAATCATGACATGTTTACCTGTTTATTGGTAGTTGCGGATTGTGATACATATGTCGGTATGATGAGTAATCTCTGGATGTTTTTGCATTCTGCTAATGCATCATCAAAGCCAACCTGAAATTAATTAACATGTTTAACATTATTATGTAAAATAGGATAAACAGGTATTTTGTTCAATAATTTCTATTATTACTAGATAACTAGAGGTTTACCAGTAAAAAAAACTTTTTTTTACTTGATAATATAAAATGGTCAATATCGCTTCATCTGAACTTCTTCCTATTTTTTTAGAACTGTAGAACATAGTATCCTTGATGTTTTATTCGTTATAACGGATTCCAGCTAGTTTTTTTGTTCGTTTTTGTTTTGAGGTTAGTTCCCCTGCTTACTATGTGGTAATTTATTTATTCAATCAATTGAAGATTACCTTGACATCGAAGTTACAAGTTCGAGCAGGGCAAGCTTAGGATTGTTCAAGAAATGCCGTGAAATGAATGAATGCAAATGAATGTAAATATGGCTGTCAACGCACGAGCCGAGCAAGAACGATATTGACCTGTACGGACTCACCTTGACATCAAAGTTGACGAGCTCGAGCCGTGTGAGCTTCGGCAGCGACGCGAGCGCCTTCAGCAGCGCGGGCGCGGCGCAGTGCGGCACGCCGCGCTCCAGCCGCAGCCGCCGCAGCCGCACCAGCCGCGCGAGCGCCGCCGCGAACGCGCCGCCGAACGAACACTCGCCGAGCTCGAGGGACTCCAGCTGATGGGGACACAGCTTTATGTTAATTACGTTTTTTTCATAAACCAATTTAATATGATATGATAGAAGTTCAGTAAAATATAAAAAAATAAAATGTTTATTTGTTCCAAAAAGTTTACTATAACATACATAAAAATACAGCTTGAACTCCACACTAGGATCCCCTGTGTACGTACAAACACATGAATGTATAGACAAATTCATCCATGAAGACCCGCCCCACTATTTTTCTTAATCATTGACAGTATATATGGAAGCTTCCACTTGTGTGAAGTTTTATACTCATTACCCATGTGTGCACACGCACACTTAAATAAATAGACTAATCAGGACAAAGTATTGTGATCATAGTAAAATATGTCAAATTCACAAATTGGTGGGGATCGTCATCGTGGATGCATTATCTATACATAGATAAAAGAGACATGTCCAAGTGCAACCTTATTTCTCAAGTGAGCGATTCTTTTTTTATTCACAAATTGCAACCTATACAAAAAGCCACAGTCTACAAATAATCTGAAAGTTTATTCTTTCCAGTTTCGAACTGTGATTATAGTAAACTAAAATACCTTACTTTTTAACCGACTTAACTAAAAAAACTAACTTACTTTAAATAAAAAAGTAAAAATGAATTAACTCCTACCAACATTTTTAAAAAGCTAGTTTTAGTAAATATTAATGCATAGAGGTCGTTCACCCTTATTGACGGTAACAGTAGTGTTTTATCACCTGTTCAAGCTGTCCCACAACTTCGCACTGACACCAGCCCAGCTCTTTGATGGAGGTGAGGGATAAATGCTGCAGGTTGCGCAGGTTGCTCAGCGGCATCAAGTCGCGCGATAACGAAAGACCTTTCAGACTCTAGAAACGAAAAAATATATTAGATTTTGTGCGAAGCCTCATGTGAAAATAAAATGAATTATTTTGCAATTTTAATGAAGTATACCGTTTTTTTGGAGTGCGGCAATAGTGTATAGATGAAATTGAAGAAGTTTAATACTTTGCGATTGTTGCACTATAAAATCACTTACGTATCTCGAAGGGCGTAAGTGTTAATTTAAAGGAATAGCATGAAACGAGAATTCGAGAAAGGGGAGGGGATAATTTTAATGAAATTTTGTATAGGGATTGTATGAAACTCAAAGGACATAGTGCTATCAAAAAGTTTACATGAATAAAAATATTTTATATTCCAGGGATTCCCAAACTTTATCAATCCACGACGCACTTACGAGTGTAGTTATATGTTTAATGTCAGCGGGAGGTCCATTCTAGTTTCAAATAGGATTAAGGGGACAGATAATCGAGACGATTCAATGGGGGGAAAGCGATGAAGACCTTGCGACGCCCCTCTATACTTCTAGCGATGAACAGTTTGGGAACCCCTGTGCATCGACTCTATAGAATAGAGGGGGTGCTTCTAGCGATGGTGTGAAATATGCAGGTGTTACCGGGGCTCAGCTGATCTACCTTAAGGCGCAGCAGCTCCAGTCTCGGCAAGCGCGCGAGAGGCGAAGGGTCGAGCTCGGAGTCCCATATCGCGGGCGCACACAGCGCTCGCAGCGAGCCCACGCGATCGCACACCGCTTCCACCACGCGCGCGGGACAACGACACAACTCCAACCTGAAATCAATCGACAACATAATATGTGTATTTGTTTATGGATAGTGCATCCACGACGACGCGCCCCACCAATTTTTGAATTTGGAAACATTTTACTATGATCGCAATACTTTGTCCTGATTACTCTATTTATTTGTGTGCGTGTGCACACATGAGTAATGAGTGTGAACCTATAAAACATCATACAAGCGAAAGTTTGCATACATATACTGTCAATGACTGAGAAAAATAGTGGAACGCATCTTCGTGGATGAATTTATATCTAGGTGTTGATGTTTGTGTCAATCATGCTAAAACTACAAATGGATTTTAATGAAATTTGGTATATAGCCAGGCTATAAGCTGAATTATGTGACAGGCTACTTTTATAAGAAAATATATAAAGGTATAGAAAAGGGTTAATTTCCATAATTTTCATTTTGTTACCAACATTTTTTAAATTCAATAAATATGAAAAATTTTAATTATTTTACAATACCTTTCAAGCGTATCAACACTAGCGATGTGTTCAATGAACTGGTCCCAAAATGTAGTGTCGTTGGCAGGTAGGAGCATCTTCCGCAAGTCCAACCATTTCGTAGAGTGCTTTTTAAGTGCTGCGCACAGTCCGCCCCAATCACTTACCTACAGAAATATACCATGAATAAAAATACTTCAAATTATACATATTATTATTTATAATAAAGTGTATTTTTATAAACTGCAGAAATAACATGAGTCTATTGATCTTTTAAATGTAACTAAGAAACGTTTTTTATAAATTCTAGAAAAATTAGATATTGTAAAAAAAATTAAAATGTATTATATATACATAAACATGATTCAATACTGTAGTTATGAAGAATACTTTTTGTATTTTAAAATGATTTCAATGTGCTCAAAATTTACATACATTTTTGAATGTGTAAATACATATAAATTAAAAAAAAATCAAGTACATCAGTTAATATAATCTTGTGTTTGTTTTAACGCGAGTACTTTCCATTTTAAATAAAATACTTTTTAAAGGATCTCAGTCTCCCGTGACCACGCTCGCTGTAAAGTGCTGGAAACGTCGGGTTAAATAATAATGTAAAATAATGTATAATAAACCGCGTTTAAAATCCTTTAAAAAGTATTTTATTTAAAAAAAAAAGTACATCAGTTCGCATAAGATTTGAGAAACTTACATGTGAGTTTTTCATCCTGACGTGCCTCCAGAGTTGCGGCGTCGACGTCATCTCTTGCCACAGCCGACAAACACGTGCGCACCGCGCCAACTCACGCATGCCCACGTATTGGAATATCTACAAAATAAAGTCATTTGTTAATAAAACTTACACTATCGATTTACAACATAAAATCAGTTTGTGGTTTATGGTAGTACTTTGATACGATTGAAATCCAATTATTATGTTTTTTCTAAAGGAACGTTATTTTTTATACAATACAATTTCAATTAAAGAATAAGAGGTAGTTGATATGTCTTCCTTTGTTAACCAGATATTCCAGAACATATGGTGGAGATTTTGTATATAGCACTTGTATACGCATGTCTGCCCATCTGTCTTTTCCTTTTGCCCAAACCACTGAATGCTAATAATAAATAAAAAAACTGATAACAAACTTGTACAGCCACATAATAATTCATCTCCTGCACACAGGTCAACACAAAATTTGACTTTGATTTCAAAGCATTAAATTTCAATTCTCTAGGTCGTAATTTGACGTAAAAAAATTATATGGCATTAAAAAGTTTGCTTTTCTATTTAGGAAATCGCTTGAACGATAATTATCAAAATTATTTAATTGCAAATGAAACCATTAATAAACATTTTTATTGAGTTTCACTGTCAAAATATCTTACAAAATAGTAGGATATGATTTAAAAGTGCACACTTTTAATTTTTCTTTTATGTTTATGAAAAATTCAAAAATTAGTAGTAAAAAACTACAACTATTATAAAAGCAAACTTCATACCAAAAAAAAAGTATTTTCTTTTCGTTTTTGATGATAATTAAGCAGAAAATCATAGAATAAACAGGATAAAAAACGATATTTTTTTTGTAGAGTCATGTTATAGAAGGCGGTGAATCGGTCCATATCGTCAATCTTGGGCCACGAGGACGCTACATACAATAACTAAGCTGATTAAATTCGTACCTGTACAGCCACATTATAGTTCTTCTCCTGCGCGCGCTTGTAGAACGCGGTGAAGTGGTCGGTGTCGTCGATCTTGGGCCGGCCCCGGCGGCGCGGGGACGCTATCGCGGGCGGGGACGCCGCGCCGTTTGCGACTCGACCGCGAGATAATTTTTCACTGTTGAAGAAAATTGTATATTTCTACGTCTAGGACAGGTATACATTTTTTCACCAATTAACGGAAAAGTTTCACATGTCAAATACAATTACAAAATATATTGAATAAAAATTCCTTATAACCAGACTCATAAGATCACCCACGGTCACGGGTTAGATAATGATGTATTATAAACCGCGTTAAAAATCCGTTAAAAGGCATTTTTATTCAATATGGAAAATACACATAATTTGAAAATATGTTTATCAAACATGAACTTGCGTTGGAAGTTCCGTTTGGGACGTAAATTTTTCCTTATTTCTTGTTATAGGGACCGATCTTATAGTGCGTTTTTTTTTTTTTTTTATTTATTTTACACTTTTATTTGAATTAAAAAATTTACATCTTATGATTACTGGCTTTAACTACAGAAATCTTTAAAAGGCTTTAACTACAGAAATCTTCTTTTTTAATTACTTGCAGAGCCAATTTTATCATTGATTTTATTATTATTTTTTAATTTATTACAGTTGGTTCACGGTTCTTATATTTAAACTTACCTTTGGTATTACCCTTTCATAACTTTATTATATTTTTTTTAAATAAAGGACGCAACATACCTTATCCGAGAAGATCTAAGTAAAAAAAAATAAGCCGGATGTACTAATGGAATTGTTTAAAGTAGGTCAACATATTCAAAACTTAAATAATTAAAGACGAAAAAAATATGATTTCATATCCCTAGTCCATCCGCCTTATATAAGAAAATAAAACTGCTAGAATCATAACAAACTCAATTGTACAAATTTTTATTTTATTTAAGTTAGACCATAAGATACAGTTGAATTTGTATTCTTCTAGAAAATCAGGTATGAAAATACAAAATACATTCGAATACAAGTTTATTATACAAGTTACCTATGCACTTTCACTTTACATACAAATATTATGCTTAACTAATAATCACTTGACACTTCAATAATATGCAATTTAATAACATTTTAAACTAATATCAACTTCAGAACATTGATATATAAAAAAGTGCAGAATTCAAAATTGTGCACTAATTTCAAATAGTCTCGCGTCACCCGCGTTTAGGCACGCTCATTAAAATTGTCGGAGTGTTCTATGAGATATCGTTATAATATCACGTGAAGATTAAACAAGAATGGGATATCGTATTTAAGTTAAATAAAAACCTTTATTGATGAGTTTTGTTGTTTTTATGAATGGTTATAGGTAGCAACATGTGTAATGTCTCAAAACTATAATATGGCAAGTTCAACGGCCTATTGCCAGTGTAAGAAAATTGCAATAACGACTTTAATCAGTTCACATAAGGTTGAATTTTGCAAAATATTTAGTGATAGCATGTAAAATTGAGTGATCGTGACGTGCGTTTTTGGCTCCAGTTTCGAATATCACCTTCGTATGAGGACTGTGCATGTAGGATTTTTATGTATCAATGCTTCGTTTATTACTTGTTATTTGAGTGAATAGTGCAAAGACTTCAAATATGCATCACCATAAAAACAATCATTTATTATATTTGTGAAGCATTTTTTCCTACAAGAAAACAATAATTTAGTTAAAAAAGTGACCAGCACTTTCGAGTTCATTGATCATAAAAAGGAAAATGTACTTCATTAATCACAGAGATAAGCAATTTAATCTCAAAACTTTAATGTTCAATTAGTAATAATAACAATATTTATCTAGGATTAATGGAATACAAATGTCTTAATACACTTATTGGTCTAAAATATTGCTTTCTATTTTTACTCAAGATACATGTTTCATGCGACTAGTTAATATTATCATTTTAAAATCAAGCAAATACGGTTAATTAATAATTATATTCACTGTGCATTTAATGAACAAATATTCATGCACATTTGTCTACTTTATACAAGACATATAAATATATCTCTCAGATTTCAAGACCATTGTGATGGTACCACGTTATACTATAGTTAAGTAGTTACCATAGCAACGAATGCTTTTCGCTCATTGGTTACACAGCCAACAGCCTTAGTCCATGAATTGTTATTTTCTTCATATAATATGCTGTACTTGTAATCATAGCAACAAAATTATTCGAATATAGTCTCAAAAACTGTAATTAACGTTACAAAAGTCTGTGGGCTGAAAGGATATTAAAAAAAAATGGTTTTAAAAATTTAAAATTTTAACATTGCATTTAACAACAATTGTTCATGAGCCTTCTGTGAACTGCGGACGCAACATTTTTTTTATTTCAAACCCTCTTTCAATACCTTTCTAGCAACCAAAGCGACAAATCTTTCTTTAATTTACAAATCTAAATAATTATGGATTAATTCTGCTGCCCCCTCGCCACTACAATGAACCGCCTGCCGTTGATAACAGCTAAGGATTGGGGCAGGCTTTGTCTCGCAGCTAGGGGCATGGCGGGGCCTGTGGGCGGGGCCGCGGGGGCGGCGGGGGCGTGCGGGCCCTGGGGCTGGGTGCCCCCGGTCGCACTGGGTGACACTGCCCATACTTTTTGACCGTCTGCACCACCGGACATCTGAAATAGTATTGATGTGAAATTAAATTTTAAATAGCAAACTAGATTTATTAGAGAAACATGATACTTTGGCTGCACAGTTACCCATAAGTACTTGAGTCTACGTATTTTTGTAAAAAAAATATAAAAAAATTGATATTATACAAATATATTTTCTTTGTATTGTTTCTAATGTCACACTAATAAAGGTTTGTCGAAATGTGATAAATTAAAAAAAAATTGATACTGGTGCCTTTACCTATTTACAAATAGGAAAAACTTAATTCAGTACTTTCAACTTTTAAGTGTAAATAACATTCAAATGGATTTATTTTTTTGCCCAAAAGTTAATACTAGGTTTTATATTTGTATATCGTCCTTTCTTTTTTCTTATTAAAAAATTCTAACCTTCATCCGCAACAGCACCCGCTTATCACTCCTCTGTTTAGACGGGACCAGCACGCGCCTCGGTACCGGCACATTGGCCGACACGTTGGCCGACAGGTTGGCCGACGGGTTGGAGCTGGTCGGCGTGATGGGCGTCGGCGTTTGCAAACCGGTATTGGTGGCCACACCCGATTTGTGTATTAGGGGCGGTGGATCACGAGGTGGTGATGTTTCGCAGTTCTGGAGAATTTAATTGTAACAGTTGTCTTATATTTGGGCTATATTGTTTTAGGTTTCACTGACTGAACTATACCATCCAAAGATTAGTGAAATATATATTATTTTTTTAATATAAATGTTAACTCCTTAATATTACAGTGAAGTACACTTTCTTTTGCTATTAAATGACATGCATGACTTAAAATCATTCCAACAGTGCGGAGATCAGTATTCTTTGAATAGTTTGTTTTGTGTGTTTAATAATCAAATATGATGTGAGACTGTCATGAATCCTACTATCCTAACTAACATTATAAATGTGAATGTTTGAATGTTTGGAAGTTTAGATGTTTGGATGCTTGTGTGTCAATCACGCCTTAACTACTGGACAGATTTTGGTGAAATTTCCTATAAAGTTAGGCTTTTATCTGGATTAGATAGATAGGATACGATTTTTATCCGAATTCATCGCAAGCTGCATCTAGTTTAAAATAAAATTAATCTATTTAAAAAAATAAACATGTAAATATTTGTATAATACAAAATAATTATATTACACTGAAAACTCTTAACATAATAATTTCTTACCTTACAATAGAACGGATGTGGCGGGGCATGCACAAACCCCAAGCACGCCGGGTGGTAAAGGCATAGACACGCCGCACAAGCCAGAGACGGCACCGCGCGACCGCACGCCATAGAGCATGGCTGTTGCAGACCACGCCCCACCTACCCCCCAGGAACGTTAGTACTTTCGTATTATCATTTTGGATTTGTATTCACGCAAACCATCACTATATTTATTGATTTAATAATACATAATGCTTAAAATGAAAACTATTATAAAACAGGTATATTATGTATTTACTTTGAATTTAAACCATCAATTGATTATTATGTTTTTAAGAGATGCAGGCTATTAAGTTGAAAGAAAATATGTAAAAATATTGTACACCAAGATAAGATTGTCATGAATACAAATACAAGGATAAGCAAGATATTTATAGATGTGTAAGGGCATTCTTTGTTCGTAACTCTTTATTTGCATGATTCATTGAGCAAATATCAGTATATCACAGAATCGGCATCACTTAGCATCATATGATAATAAAATGTATTTTCGGTGATAAGAGATTGAAAAAAATCCACCTTTCAGCCTTACATGAACGATGGAAATCAATTCATGCAGTATTTTGAGATTAAAGTTCTTAATTTTTAGATTCTTATGGACTTAGTCACTTCCTTTAAAACAAAGCCAATATTTTTTTCTGCTATTATTACGAAATATTTGGACCAATTTTAGACAAAAATGTTGTAAATTCGGTTAAACTATCATACATTCAGTTATTTTTAAATCTAAATCTATATAATCTAAAAAACTATCTATACTAATATTATAAAAAGTAAAGATTTGTTTTTTTTGATTGTTTTGTGTTGTTTGACCCGAGGGCAAGGGCATAGGATAGATTTATCTCGAAATTGATAACCTCCATTCAGGAAAATCGGTTCCAATACAACTAAATCGAGGCATAATAAACAAAAAAAAATTTCACATAAACTAAAATAGACTCAATAATTACACTACAAAAAAAAACAAAGCCATAATCACCTGCGCGCTGCTGTTGGCGGGCGGCGGCCTCTGCAGCAGCGGCGGCGGCGCCGTCCTGCGGCCACACTACACTCCACCACTGCTCGACGCGCACGCACACGCACGCGGCAACGAGCTTTACGGTAACGTCGCACGCGTCTCTTTCGCACGTTTTTTTTTTTATATTTCCGATTTTAGTAAGTATTTTTAGTTCAAATATTTGTGTTTTATTGATGACATTGAAAAAATTGTAGTTAGAACAAGGATGTAACGCTCTGGGTCGGTAATTTTACGATTTTGGCGTACGTATTTTTTTGCAAGTTTTTATAGTTCAAATATGTATGTACTGTATCTGTACCCCGATCATGTTGAAATAAAGCATTTATTCATTCATTCATTCATGTATTTGTGTTTTATTAATAACAATGAAAAATTTTAACAAAAACGGGGGTTAACTCTCTGGGTCGGTATTTTTAAGGTATTTTACGAGGAATTGGTAATATATATCAAATTTTTGCTGTGATGTTTTTATTTCAATCCATAGCAAAAAAGTGTTCTATTACAAAGATAATGAAAAATACTAATGCGATTACCGGATTATTGCAAAAACATTTATTTTGAATTATGTACGAAGATTACTTACAATTTTTAATACAGGAATAAATGAGTTAACCGCGTGTGTAGACCTCGTATACGTAAAATGTTTCTAGACAAGAACCATAATATTTGTACAACTTTTAAACAACATTTCGTTTAGGACATTACCGTAAAGCTCAATATTCAAATAGTAAAATGTAAACACACTTAACATAAAATGTGGATACATTTAAAATAATGTTAATAACAAAAAGAACCGTGAACCACCATGTTATCAAAAATCCTACCTAAATTTTTTAAAGTAGCATAGATTTCATATTCAAAATTCATTTATTTTTTCAATAATCCAATTATTATTATTATTAAAACCAATATTCATTCGTAGATACTAGTAACATTAATTGAAGTGTTCTTCTTTACATAAATGTCTATATTTTAAAAATGTTTGAACCCATCATAAACTAAAAATGCATTTATGTAAGCAAGAAACTGCAACTATTAATGAAATATAAAGTTGATAAGACCATCTCAGCCATGCTTCGCAACATAGTTTTATCAATATACTAAGTTTTAAAGATTTTTAAACATACATTAAGTCAAGATTAAATGTAATCACAAACGCAATAGGAACAATTGCAATTTTTTTTGACATTTAAATGTTTCATCAAATAAGTTACACTATTCCCATTATCAATTATAAAACACTACATTTATTGCCCAATCTATTTCATGTTATTAATTTCACAGACCAACAAATATTTGACGGCCACAACATGGTCGTCAAATCTTTGTCCTTTATAAATCCGATTTTTTTATAATCTCAACCCAATGTACGGTGCAAACACAATACATACCTAGGTTTCTTCCACGCGGCGGTGTTGTTGTTGTCAGCCGGTTGTTGTTGTTGTGCTGGTTGTGTGGCCTGCGCGGATTGTCGGCGCGGTTGCTTCTGTGCCACTGGCTGGGGTGCCGGCGAACTGTTGTTGTTGAGACGGGAGCCCATTGATTTTACCTGCGAATAACAGTTTAAATTTTTTTGGAACCTCTATTTTTTTTTTATTTAAAGAAAAACAAATTTTTATACTTTCAATTCCAATATTGTAATGTAGTGGTAGTTTTTTTTAATAAAAGTAATATGCAATTCCATCAATGAGTATCAATACAAAGCATAAAGTATATTCTATTGTTTTGAACGGAAAATAAAAGGTTTAATCTACACCAGTACACAACCAAAGCGGGAGATGAGATCGGATATTTGGAAGTAAATTAAAATTAATTTAATTATTCTCATGAATTTGTATATTGTTTTTAGCTACTTACAGTTAGTGAGCTTTACTGTGCAAAATAAATTTATATTGTTGTTTTAAAATTATACCTGACTCATATGAGAAAAAATTGAATTTGACCAATGACTGCCTATATATAAGCACACAGCCTGAAAAGACTTGATTGTACTCTCTACAAGCTCGCAAGATTAAGCTGTTTTGGTCCACATCAGTTCTAAATGATTTTACATAAAATATAACCGACTTCCATGACTTAAAGTCTCGGCAAGCTTAAGGGTGTCTTGGCAAACAACTTAATTAAACAAAATAATTTTTAAAGGATTTTAAACGCGGTTTAATATCCATTTTTTCCATGAGGCGGGATCGTGGTCAAATGCCTTGCTATCTCTTTAAAAAAAAATACTCTATATGCAATCCATCTCTGCCCCTCTAATTTTTTTTATAAAGATGAATGAAATGAAATACCTTGATCTTAGCGGGCGGTGACTTGGGCGTGTTGTGCTCAGGGCTAGCGCCTTTAGGGGGCTTGGGCTTGGGCGTGCGCTTGGCCTCCAGCGGCGCGGGCGCGGCCGCCACCGGCGACTCCACCCGCCGCATGAGCTTAGCGTCACTGTTCAAATTATGTTGTTTTAGCTCGGTTCCACTCGCGTTTGTCGCGTTCCCGTAGGATTTTCGGGATTAAATGTTATGTCCTTTCTCGGATTTTAAATTATCTCCGTGTTAAATTTCATCGGAATCATAAATAGATTTATAGTTGAAATTAGACAATTCACTATTTATAAGAAAGGGGCATTGTATTCACAGTATTCTTATGTACAGCAATGTTTCAAAGTATGAATTTTACAACATTGTAACTCTTCATATTCTAATATTCTAAATATTAAGTGTAGTATGCTTAATCAAAACTCACCGGATAATTTCCTTTTCGGGATCATCAATTCCAAGTGGTTCTTTGAAAAATGAAAAGTTTTCTAACGTAAGGCCAGTACCGGATAAATGCTCAGCTACCTGAAATTAACAAAATTTATAATATAATAAAACGATTTCACAGAAGTTGACTGAATGAAAATCAATTCCCTAATCAATGTTTAAAAAAATTAGGACATCTGGACCTCCAAATTGTGAAAAAAATGAGAATGTGCAACATTTGCTGATGGATTGTAAAAAAAATACAACTAAAAGGTATTCACTGATTAAGGAATTTAAATTTAATATTATGGATGTTGGTCTGATTTGTTCCATTTTAGCGAGTCCGAAGTCAAAATTAGCGAAAAAAAAATTGTAGTTTAGTAAGAGATCCCTAGTCAGTGATTTCGTTTAATGTGTAAATTATTATTAGATTAGTTTCATATTGCTTTATAAGTTACGATGGGGTTGACGTATCCAAGAGGATTTCGTGGAAGAATGCTACGGCGTGAGCCCCCACAGGCTAAGTGAAGGAACATCGAGGGGTTTTAGTCGGTGCAAGTCCAACATAACCCGGTCGTTTCACCAGGCGACCGGGTATGCGAAGGCATTTCCCCCCGTGAAAAAAAATCCAAGAGGATAAAAATTCCTTTAAAAATATAGGTAAAAAAAATAAAAAAAACCTGACCTCCCTGGTGGAGCGCAGCTTCTTGCCCTGCGGCGT
This sequence comes from Phoebis sennae, assembly GCA_001586405.1. NCBI lineage: Eukaryota > Metazoa > Arthropoda > Insecta > Lepidoptera > Pieridae > Phoebis > Phoebis sennae. Next base: position 105,618 of record LQNK01000259.1, on the reverse strand, counting down.
GTAGTAGTAGATGTCGGCGTTGCGGCGCGAGTGCGCGTCGAGCGCCGCGCGGAACACGAGCTCGCGCTTCCAGCCGCGCTCCAGCGGCACGCGCAGCAGCGGCGACGACATCTCCGTGGTCGGCCGCCGACCGCGACCCAGCGGGGACGATGACGCCTGAACCACATTCATTTACTTATTTATTTAGATATAAAATAAAATTATACACGTTACATTTAATTAATTTCGATGCCAATGACAGGTATATACAATTTACACCGCGACCTAGTGGGGATGATGACGCCTGAACGAGACATGTATATTACAACTGTTTCTTTTTAATTTTAAAATGACATGGACATTTAACTGAATTTTTGATTGAAATAATATTTGACAACGGGACATTGGCAAAATTGTGGCAACACAGCACTGCCATTAAGAAAAAGAATTGAATTGAATTGAAATAATATTTGGTAATTAGTCCATTGTTAGTTGTTTCATATAACAAAAAGTTGAAGTATGTATGTTTGTATACTTTAATATCGTTTTCGAGCTAGAATTACATTTATTTCTTAAATATATAAGGGAAAAACTTAATATATATAAACTTGCTAAAGTTTATCAAACCAAGATAGTTTGGAAACTTTAAACAAAATACAAGATGTAGATGTTGTTTGACAGTTTACAATTTGCATCTCTACCATTAACATTCTGGACTTTGTTTTAAGTGTAAATTGTACAAATTATTGCAATATTAATTTAACGATAAGTGAGCCATTGTATCATTTATAGTTAAGATGATTTAAACTCACTACACTTTGGTCTATACTGAGTTAAAAGCACTGAGTATAAACCGTCTTTATTAAAATTATAATATATTGCAATAATATCTGAAACATTTATATAATTCTTACTTTAACTTCCTCCTTAAGTACATCTATCCTGAAGTGCTGCATGCAAGAATTACAAATACAAATATAATCACAGTTTTGTTATTGTTATATAACTTATCTAAATGTTCATACTTACCTGATACTTTGCTTTATGACAAGTTAATTAACACTTATCCCATATGACTGAACATTGAATATTTTTACAAGTTAGTAAAAGTTTACCTGTAACCAGGTCAACGGCCAGGTCACACAACATTAAATATAACTTAGTCTCAGTCATCTAGTCCCGAACAAAGCAAAGTTTGTACTATGAAAACTAGATAACTGATACACATACATACTTATTTGTAAATACACACATACTATAGATAATTGAACACCCATTAAAATATGTGCCAATTGAGTTGTCAATATTATGATAAAGAAATTACAGTAAGGAACCTTAGAGTTGGCTCAACTTTGTCTAGAGATTTCATACAACATACAAGCAGATAAATTTATTCTTTATTTTTTTTACAAAATGTTCTTGTTGGGATTATTATTTTACAAAATTGCAATAATTAATAGACATTTATTATATTAATTAATATGTCACAGAGCCCCATAGTATGTTACCTGGTTCTAACAGACACATAACATAAAACAAATTTAAGAACTATAAGTAATATACAATACTAACTTTTATTTCTTCTTTACTTCCATTTATTCTCTGGTGAGGCTGCATGCACAAAGTAAATGATTGAATTTTTTATATGCAATGATATTTTTCACAAAATTAGTTAAAATATAAAACTTACATCCGTAGATACAGCTCCTTCTCCGTCAGATCTTGATGATAATGCTGATGAGGGCCTTGAACTATCTGTAAATGGAAATATAAATTTTTTTCTTATTGTATGACTTGTTTTTATAATATTCTAATCGATTTCATTGACTTATAAGTTTTTTATTTTTAATGAACACTTCGAATTCTTCATTACCATATACAGTATTGATTTTAAAATTCCTTCCCAATAGAGGGAAGTAAATAACTTTTATTTTTATTTTGACATTAGTGTTAAATTTATCATACAAACTACTTTACTAATTTCGAAATCTAAAGTTGATAAAAAAAGATGCAGGATTTTAAAAAACAAAAATTAGAATTTATATGTTCAGTGTGTTACCTGTATCCTGTCGTGGTCTTTTACTGGCCTTTGCAGGCATCAGTGAAGATGAAATATTCCTTAACGGAGTGAGGTTCTTCACCGCTTCCGACACCTCAGCTTCCAAACGTTCTAAACATAATAAATGAATACTTAATAAACTAATATCAAGTTAAAAATTATTATAAAGGGGTATAATGCTCTTGAAATACAAGGAAATTGCACACTAAGCTTCTAATAGGAACAACAAGGGTTCGCAAAAGAAATGACAGCTAAATATTCTCTTCTTACCTAAAATTCTATTGTACCCAGTCAAGTTTTCTGTCTCGACACGCTCAAAACCCTTAAAATCCTCATCCGTGGAGTATCTCCGTAAAAATTTCCATTCCTCTTCTGTTGTGCATGTAAATCATTACAATTTATGATTTGCACAATCAGTAAATCAATTGAGGTATATATATCAACAACATTATAAGCTTCTACCAAATATGTTTTAACTTTAAGTTTTATGAAGACTATATTCTATATTAGTGTATATTTTGTAAGAATTCATTAAGCAAATAGAACATTGGAAGTGTAAGCTTCTAAAGATTTAACACAGATATTAAAATTAAAGGATATTAATGTTAGATGTGTCACTCACCAACAATTTTGTTAAACTCTGTAAGATCACTTTGGTCTGTTTGCTCGAAGCCCCTGAAATCCCCATCATCGCTGAACGCAGCAGATGCTCTGCGTTTAATGCCTCTTTTATCCTCTTCTATTTCCTTTTCATCTTTGTCCGATGCTTCCTTTTCATCATCTTTTATTTTTTCCTCGGGTTCTTTTGGTATGTCTAAAAAATAACAAAATTGTAATAAGTATATAAAGATTATAGAGCTAAAAAAATTTTGTGAATGTTGACCAAGAATTCCAAGAAGACTAATAAATATGTATAGAAGTTATTAAAGAACAACTTTAGGATTTTTTTTATATTATGAATGTCTTGGTTTAGAATGAGTCAATCATGTAAATATTTTATTACAATTGTTTTATCTTTATATCTTTTAAAAGCGAAGATGAACCACACTGATCCTTTATTTAAAAAAATAAAATTAATGACAAACTAAGTGTACTCAAGTGCGATTTTCTTTTATAAGTCTACTTTTAGACATAAGATAAGACATACATTTGAAAACGGCTACATAATAGGAGAGATACTCGATCTTCTATCCAAGACATGCAGAAAATACAATTATGATCCAAAAGTTGAATTACAGGATACCATGACTGATTAATAGAGATATTTACATTTCTCCCAAAGCACAAACCCAGAACCCCATAATTTACATTTAACCAAAATGACAAACATGTGGCTATTCAATTGAACACATTGCATGAAGTAAAATGTAAACCTTGCTGTATATATACATTTTATGTAACAGAATGAATGTAATGTAATGCCAATTCCTCATCCAAAGTGCATTCGAGATGATTTCACAATTCTTTCTATCTATGTAATGGTTAAATAATCGTGAGCAATAAGTAAATTTTTGAAATCTGAATAGAAAATATCAGATATATGATTGAAAAAAAAAACAATTAAGAAAAACTATTACTGCTTGTTCTAGTTAATAATATTAGCTTAAAATGATCAAAGTTTATTTTAAATGGAAATTTGCTGCTTTACAATGATAAAATACAATGTAAAATCATATATAAACTGGAAGGGTAAAATGTCAACAGACAAATTAGGTTATGTTTTGAGGCAGTCAACACACCTTTTTTAGGGTCCTCGTTGTGTCCAGACTCTTGCGTTGAGGACTCAGGAGTTGCATTGGACGTTTGTTCTGCAACAACACCATCTTCTGCAACCTCATCAGTCCCCACTATAGGTTCCTCGCTTGACGCGTTATCTCCCACCGCCATTTCATCCGACATTGTCAATTCTAAATATATCACAAATGTACACTGTCAAAGCCTAAACAATCACATAACAAACAGTCACGACACTACACCAGGCTGCACGAGAATAATTAATATCAGAGCTTGTGCGCGTCACTAGGACAATTTCCCGCTATATTGTCTAAGAAAAAAACTTCTTGAATTACGTGCATATGACACGTATATTGCAATATTTAAGGGCAAGATTTATAAAGTCTAATGTCCTTATTGCATTACACACCTGCTCACTGCATCTAAATGTAAATATAGACGAAAATTATATGAATTTACGTCTACACTATGTTTCCAAAGGAAAATGTCGTTCATCAAATCATAAACAACATCCGCTCGAGCGACGCCACATTACTTGTCTATGACAGCCACAGAATATAATGCACAGATAATATATTGTCTATGAGTATAGGGCTACCATTATAAAAAAATGCGTTACATATAATTTGCATTTTTTAAAAACAAACGCACGCGTCATTACCAACGTAGCGTAGCATAGGTCAAAATTTTAAAGATTGTACCGACTACTTATTATATATAGTAATGACCTACACACATATATTTTGCACAGAAACCTAAAATACTATTAAACAAAGGGCAACCTAATTGCTGCATAACAATCTCTTGCAGGCAACCTTACAGGAAAATTGTAAGACAAAAACGTGTAAGCGCCAAACCAAATGTAAAGAAAAATATATTTTAAATTTAGGTTTACACTAAAGTTAATAATGGGCTTATTAAACTACGAAATCTAATGTGAGTAAAGAAGTAGGCCCTGCGATATGGTGGCGATGCCCACGAGCGCAGTAGCGTATATTGTCATTCCCACCTCTTCGAAAAGAACCTTAAATATTGAATAATATAAAAGGCCCATAAAAAACTGTTTGTTCCTTTAATTATTCTTAGTATTTTATAAGGTACTAAATTTATTTTAAAACATGTATCGGTATTTTAGAGGAGCAGTTCGATACTAATAAAGATATTGCCTAGATTCAGTTCGTTTTAGGATTATTAATAGTAAATTAATTAGAATTAACTATTATAGTTAATTTTAGCGCCAATTATAATTATTGCAAATGAAATATATGCATTGTATATAAAGGATAACAAATTAAAATGAAAATCACCATTAAAAAAACGTTTATTTTCTCTTCCCACCCTGCTTAGGCCCTTGTGGTTTACCAAAGGTTTTGCCCTTCGCTTTATTCTTTCCTTTAGACGGTTTGCCTTTTCCTTTCTGCATTGGATTTCCTTTTTGAAGTGGTTTTCCTTTTTGAACTCTATTAGCATCATAGCGTAGACGTTTTGTCGATGCTTTGGATGTGTCTGTAAGGTCTGTGGTGAAGTTGCTCTGTTTCTTTCTGGCTTTTCCTTGGTTTTTGTTCTGTCTCGGTCTGTCATCGTCGTCTTCTACGGCGCGTATGCGAGGCTGCTTCTTCTTGCGTTTCGCCATTCTTGATTGTAGCAATGCAACCTATATCAAAAAAAGATTCAACAATGCGTTACTTAGAAACAATTTTTTCTTTCAAAAATAAAGGAATGCCTAGTTGAATTTTTTAATATATATACAATATTAAGAGTGTTCTGTCAGGTGATATAACAAAATTCCATATTGTTCAACAAAAAAGCATTTATATAAGTTGTCTAACTTCCCAAGTAATTAAGTCTAGATGGCGCTGTTCGAAAATTAATTTTATAAATAAACTACCCACTATTATTTTTAGTAAATCATAAACTTAATATATGCGAGATAGTTGTTGTTTTATAGATATTTTTATATATAAGTTTCTATCTAAAAATAATTTAAACAAATATGTTAACATTTATGTTGCAGTCCGTCATAGGTACTTATTTTACACTTGTAATTTTTAATAATGATAATAATAAATTTTTATTTGCCAGAAACACGGTATGAAATGGCTGGCAACATTACTATAGATTATCACATGTCTCGCCATGGTCAATTGCATGTAAATTATTTATTTTATTTTGCTATGGTGCATAATAAAATATTTTTGTTTGTTGTCAACCCACCTTCTCCATTTCTCTCTGAACTCGTTCTTCAGCAGTATCTTTGGGCGTGTGCTTGGTCTGCTTCTTCTTTTTCTTGGGCCCGTCATCGTCGGAGTCGTCATCTCGCCTGCGCTTCTTGCCCTTACCCTTTTGTGCATCTGTGTCACAAATCATTGAATAATTGTCTATTTTTAAATTATGACAACTATATTTAACATCACAATTATATTTCCATTTCTTACATAAAAAATATGGATTGTCTTAAACATGATTAATAATTTATTTTGAATAAGTGGGAAAACAAAACTAAAAATACTGTCAAATAAATGTTTCAATACGATTATTCTTTAACTCATGAATTCTAAATAAATGTTATATGAAAAAAATCTTATGAATAAATTCTGCCTAGTATGTTGTAGTATCTACAAGGACAAGGCATTTAAATACATACTCTAATGTAATAATTAACATGGCTCAAAATGAATTACAACCACGGAGTATGCAGATACTCAAAAATACACAATAACAAATCTGAATAGACATAGCAACCCTAAATCATGAAATTCTTACCATGCGTCTTTCTGACAACTGTCAAAAAACCAAATTTTTATAAATTCATAAAAATTAAAAGAAAATTAAAAACTTACCTTTTCCTAAATGTTTAGTAAGTGTAAGTCGCTCCTTCTCCTCTCGTTTCTCCTTGGGCGTCTGGAACCACTCTCTTCTCCTCTGCGGCTCGAATTTTGGTCCCTCTTTCTGGCCCGGTTCCTTCTTTATTGCTCCTTCTAGTTTTTCCGTCTGCTTCTCCATTTTCTTCAGCTGCTTATCAGCGTATTCTTCGTTTAGGATCGCCGCTGTAATAATAATATTATGTGAATATTTTTTTTTAATCATACAGACCTATGGAATACATTGAATTAAAACTAATACTGCACATTATATATACAATTCGGCATTTTTTTGCAAAAAAATACAATTGTACAGTGTTAACCAACAAAATAATTTTCAATTAATTTATTGAGCATAGCCTTGGCCACTAAATCAGGCAGTACTTGTCTCGACTTAACCGGTCGTTTGTGTCACTATCGCTTTCACTAAAACGTGTGCTCCTTCCCCAACTAAACACACCTCAATTACTCACCAATCTCAGGCTCAAGCTTGGCCATCTTCTCCCTGTACTTGGCCACTATATCAGGGGGAACTTGTCTCGACTTGACCGGTCGTTTGTGTCTCACTAATATGTGTGCACCCTCCCCAACTAAACACACCTCAATTACTCACCAATCTCAGGCTCAAGCTTGGCCATCTTCTCCCTGTACTTGGCCACTATATCAGGGGGAACTTGTCTCGACTTGACCGGTCGTTTCGCTCGCTTCACTATGGCCTTCACTAAAGCGCGTTCACCTTCGCCTGCGAGTGACACGGACACACCAGCTCGGCCTGCACGAGCTGTTCTTCCCACCTAAGGCAAGAAGTACTTTTTATAATAATTTTAAAGCAAGTTCTCATTAAAACTTAAAAAATAACTGATATTTTCCTGCACTTGTAAATTTAGTAAGTCACAAGCCAATGTTATTCTTGCTAATACTTTATATATACATGACGTACATAACATACCTATAAAAATTTTAAATGAATTATTTATTAGAATTTCGAAACTAAAGAATCGTATCAGACACTAATCGCGTACTCATCAACTAGCACCATTGTAGATTTTAATAAACAAAATAATACCAAATATCAATTCCATATAAGAAAAATTACGACTGATGATTTATATTTAAATTCAAATTAAAATACAGGAAAATGATAAAACAATTAAGATGACTCCCCAATATTACTTTAAAATTTGCAGTCTAACCAAAAACTAGATTTTTATGAGGGTAGTCTAATTTATCCACTCACCCTATGAATATAATGCTCCAACGTAGCTGGCAATGTAAAGTTAATGACAGTCTTAACCCCCGGTATATCCAGACCTCTGGCCGCAACATCTGTAGCCACCAGAACTTCCACCAGCTCATCCTTGAAGCGTTTGAGGGAATCCAGACGCTGGGGCTGGTTTAGGGCTCCGTGGAGTTCTGCTACCTGAACAATTATTAAAATGGATGAAACATTTTATAGATTAGAGCCATATTTTGTTAAATAGGTGACACTGTTGTGACTTATTTTAAATGTGTTTTTAATCTCTATTTCGTTACAATTAAAAGTGGTGGGTTTCAGTGCATTTGAGCTGCAGGATTAGGGGAATTGACCGCCTCGTTGATTCAGTGGGAAAACACGTTAGGCGTTAACCGAGAGGTCCTTAGTTCGATTCCCTGGTGGATACTTAAAAATGTCTCGGTCCGGTAAGGCACAGAAGGCTGATCTTATCTACTTGCCTCTAAATAAATATTGGTCAATGAAATGGACTATTCAGTCATACAATAGAGCTAAAAAGGTATATAAGGTGATGAATACATTATCCTTAATTCTAGAATGCTTCGATGTCAAATCATAAGAACTAACCTTTACACCAAGTAGTCCCAGAGCCACATGAAGTCTGTGCGCTTGTTTCTTGGTTTGCACGAAGATAACCGCCCTATCTCTAAATGTACGACACACTAACGCCGCTAATATTGCTTCACGGTCCGATTCGCGTTCTTTACGAATACTGTAAAGGAAATTATAGAATAAAAATTCACAAAATAGACAGCGGAGGCTTAATAATAATAACGGAACTCATTTTTACCTTTTAGGTACGGATCCTTAAAACTAGTATATCTCACAAGTTTTTTTTTGTGATTATGAAATTATAGAACTGACATTTTACAGGCTATAGTTCTTACATATAACACAGGAAACTACCAAATGAAATTAACCCTTATAAGTTAATATAATAAATAATAAGTGATACATGGATTTACTTGCACCATGAAATTAACATAATGTGCTTCAACTCATTTAAAAAGATCTGACAATGCCAAAAGCACTCAAACAAGCTTTTACCCCTATTTATCAAATACTTTTAATACATTAAAAATTGTATAGAACTTACCGAACAAACTCCTGCCTCAGATTAAAAGCGACATCCTTATTAGAATCCAGGAACAGTTTCACCGGCTTGTTTAGAGACACCGCAGCTAAGTCCTTCACTTCCTCACTCATGGTAGCCGAGAAGAGCATGGTTTGACGTTTCGGTGAACATTGCCGGATGATCTCTTTCATTTGCTCAGCAAAGTATTCGTCCAACATCCTGATGAGAAAATAATAATTGGTATGAAATTCTAGTGTAAGGATGATTAGAAATGTTTGTGAGAATTCCAATTCATAGGATGTCTACTTTAATAAATAAATGTGTGTGTGTGTGTGTCTAAGCTATTAGCTTAGATAATTTTTTCTATTCTTTCTTTCTTTAAAATGTATCTTAAAATCGCATTGTATCTTTATATTTCGTTGTAAAGTTTTCTTACAAAGAGTTTAATTAGAAAGAAAAAAACATTACTTTCCTACTAAAATTATAAATGTGAAAGTTTAGATGTTTGTGTGTCAATATCACCGCATTATAACCAAAAAGTAATTTAAAAAATTTCACATACCTATCAGCCTCGTCCAATACCAGCACTTCAATAGAATGCAAACCGAATGAAGGCGTGTTTCTAATGTGATCGATCAACCGACCGGGGGTGGCTATGACGATATCCGGATTGCGACGCAGAACACTTTCCTATATATAAAAAACAAATTGAATTCGAGAGAGCCAATGTGGAGCAGTTATTAGAACAATACTGGAATAAGTATTTTATATTGAGATTCGCATTTTGAACAAATGTGTCTTTTTAATTGATCATTTTATTAAAATATTTAGTAGAATAGAAAATTTTTATTCACATAAATACTCAACCAAACACAAAATACAACATTAGATGAAAGCTCATAAATGTAATTATAAGTTAAAATTTTATTGGTAAATTACCTGGTATTTCACATCCAAGCCTCCTACTGATAGACCAACGGTCACTGATGTAAATTGTGTCAATTGTCGTGTCACTGTATGCACCTGTTGGACGTAAAAATACATTTTTAAAAATCTTATTTTTCAAAGCAAAAAATATATCGTAATAGTATCATGAACACAATCATGTTATACAGATATCATTATTAACTTCTTGCCTTAAAACATTGTACATATTACTAGATAAGTAAATAAAAAAAAACCATAAAAGATAATGTTAGTTCTTAATTATGCTATAATATGTTCCACAATTTGGTTCACATTTTTACCTGAGCACCCAGTTCTCTTGTAGGCACTAATACAAGAACTCTAGTGATTCGATCTCCGACAGTTTTATAAAGAAGTCGTTCCAGAATGGGCAGCATGTATGCCGCCGTTTTGCCCGTACCTGTAGCTGCGCACGCGCAGATATCTTTTCCTATAAAAATATTTTAATTTGTGTAATTAATTTTATAAGTATTGCTTATACTTTAACTTATGTTTCTTTGTAGAGAAAACTTAAAATGATATGCTACTATAATCATAAAAAGGTTTTTACATAATATGAATTATAAATACAAATACACATATTATATTGATATTGATTTGAAAATTAGAAGTAAAAATCTCTTTTCTTTCACACAAATTTTATTTTCATCTAGTAATTTAAAAATTACTTTATAATATGAACTCTAGTGTCACTTTAGAGTACAAGAAAAAAATAAAAGTAGATTTAATAAGCTTACCTAACAGACCAATGGGTATAGTAGCAGCTTGAATCGGTGTTGGATGTACATAATTGAGTGTACCAATAGCCTTCAGTAGGGGTCGGGATAAGTTCATCATATAGAAAGAGGCATTTTCATCATATGGTGGTGGGTCTTCAAAGAAGTCCCCATCATATTCTACCTTTGCACCTTGTGATTCATCTTCTTTCAATTCCTATAAAAAATGCACAAAATAAAATAAAAAAGTGACATGTCTCTTGCAGTAATGACTAAAGCCAATACTAAGATTGTGAAAATAAGAATGTGTATTTTAAGAATATTTTCTACATTATACTACTAACTATAAATATGATAAAGTTACTTTCTTGTGTTGTGCAGCTGTGCCCTGCGGTTGCACCTGTGTATATCTTTATTCCCCGTTCCCATATGATTTGATCAAAATCCTTTCTTAGCACATACATTATTTTACTAAACCATCATAGCTTCCTCTATCTGCAGGTATCATATTATACACTGTTTTTACTAAACCCTGCATATAAGATTATTGAAGCCTCATTGATCTTAACTATTACTCACCTCTTTTAATTTTTGTTTTTTACCCATTTTCTTTTCCTTTGTTTTGATTGCATCTTTTTTTAGCTCATCATCTGATATTTCTAATTCATCAACATCTTGTTCTGTAAAATTGACATTTATTTAAAACAAATTATAAAATATGTTTATGTTAATTCAGGCTGTGATAATTCACACTTTACTGTAATTACATGAATGAAATGATATTTAAACAAAATAAATAAAAAAAAAAACAAGGTAAGCCCATGTCTAAACGGGAGTACAAAAACAAATAACCAACCATCAGCCTCAGAATCTGTATCCACATCAGCCCCACCATTCACTTGCACTTGTGCCCTCCTCTTGGCTATCTTCTCATCTAATGTCTGTTTTACATTTCTCTTTATATACTTTTGTAGGTCATCCCATGTATTCTGAAAGTATAATATTGTTTAATTAATACCTCAATATAATTATTTTCCAAAGTGTATGGAAAATGTGTCATAAACATGCATACTCTTAACTCTTAAGATTTGATATGGAATAATAATTTATATACCAAATGTTGATTTTGGCAAAAATATTACCTTGTTATATTCTTCAACTGATGCGACGAATTTAAACTTTGGATCGAAATCCGCCTGCCTTTTCACCTTTTGCTTAGAAGGTTGGTACTAGAATAGAATTTGTTTTGTTTAGTATAGTGTATTTATCTTCATTGCCTTTTATGAATCTTATAATTTACGTTTCAAATGCTATAATCGTGTAGTATTTGATAGAATATATATTGAAAATACATACCTCTTGTTCAACATCGGATTCTTCTGAAAAATCCTCAACTTCTTCACCATCGTGAATAGTTTTTATTAATCCTGGATATCCTTCGATCTCCATTTTATGAATTAAATGTTGAAAAGTGTCATAATACTATTTAAATACTATGCAAACGTTTATAAAATATAAACTTTAACTATAGTAGTGGTAATCAATGTACTCTGTGAGGTTAGCTTTCAAAAACACATGCACATGACAATTGACATGTTATCTGAGAAATTGACAAGAAACGTATTGCGCTGACAACGATCCTCAACAGGCAATTAGTTTAAGGCTGTATATTTTTTTGGGCCAAAATTTATGCCTAATGTCCATGTAACTCCTCATATTTCATAAAATGATGGAAAAATATGTATTTTACCTCCCTAACAGAGAAGTAATCAATGCAATTTTGAAATCACGTAAAGCAGAGATATAAAAAAAAATTGTCAAAAAACGCACTTGTATAAATTTCCTAATTTGGCCTTACAAAATATTTCCTTGTTTTGCTTGCTAAAGTTAGAGAAATTTGTCCATTTGTACTTACTCTATTTCAATATTCTTTTGTCTATCTATCGCGAAGAGGACGAATAATGGTTTTTCATATTCAATTTTCAATCTGTGTATGGTCAGCCTTATACTGGTAATGTTGTAGTTCTAATGTCATTCCAACTGTCAGTAAATCATTCCTTTCAAATTCCTTTGAGGATTTCGGAAAATCTTGAAATATCCAATGTTTTATTGAAATAATTATTAGTTTATAATAAAAACTCACTGGATAGTACATCGACATGGCAGATCAAACATTAATTCATGATGACATCAAATTGTGAGTTGTATTATTTGCTATCGTGGAACTAATTTCATTAGTGCATCTCACGATATTTTGCAATTTTGTATCTTTTATGCATTTATATTTAAAACTGATACACTTATAAATAGTAATGCATCAATCAATACTTCATTTTTAAACAGCTGTTAAAAAAACAGGCTTAATTTCAACTTAACAAATGTCTTGCCTTGCTAAAAACGCAATAATTTTAATTTTTGTTTAAATGCAATGTATCTTCTATGAAATTTAAGAAAATTGTACTAATTTTAAATTACACGCCTACAATGTTTTATCCTAAATCACTATATTACTTGTTTTTAATAAAAACATCATAGATTTTGATTTTTCTCATGATAGTTTACAATTTATTTGTGTAATTATGACTTAATGATGTATGTGACGATGTATCTTATGACGGTTATTAAAGGGGATAAGTGCAGCTATTAAAATTTAAAATGTTACAGATATACAACATCTGATAAGTTCTACTTTGAACCCACCATCAACCCTACAGAGATTATGGTTATAGATAGAATCACTGGAGAGGCTTATGTTAGAGGTACAAAGTCATAACAATTATGTTTAATATACCTTAACCTCATTCTCGATTATTTGTGAAAACAGGAAATAGAAAATAGATTCAATTTATTATTATGCAGTGTTCACAGTACAAAATGAAATGAATTGAAATTTTTAAAATAAGAAAATGGAATTATACATTGTTATATAATATTGTTGGAAGTTGTATCTTAAATTCTGACCTGATTTTAATAAAATACGGCTCCTTTGAAAGTCGGTTAAAAATTACTTTTCGATAATTACCCTTGAGAGACAATGCTGGACAGTCACTCAAAATAATTCACTTTTTTCATACTTTTTGTTACCTTGCCATTAATTGAAGATTATTTACTATTTTAGAAATCAATACAGTAAAGATACCAATACCAGCAAATGCATACAAGCCGGTGTGTGGTTTTTTGGGATCCATTAAACTTATCTCTGGACTTTACCTCGTTGTTGCCAAATATAGAATATGTGTAAGTATAATTCTAGTTTAATATACAGTAAAATCTCTTGAAGTATAGAATATAGTATTGTTACTACTGAATATTTCCAATAGAACCGTGCATTCTTAGGCATATTAAATGGGATGATGAATCATATTAAGTGTTAAGAAATGTATGAAAATATGTCTCAAGTTGTAGGGAATGTTGAAAAATGGTGTATTATGCATGAAAACTTATTAAGCAGGATCATATTAAAGGAGTTTTACTGTGAATAAATGTACATATTAAGTAATGATATATGTAATAGTTTTGCAGATATAATCCTATGTTGTATTTCAAACTATGTCAGTATAAAATTTCAATCAAACTGGTTCAGTTGTTTAGGCATGAAAAAAGACAGATAAACAGAGTCATTTTTACATTTAACTATAGTATAAGAAAGGATATAAGAATTTGTTTATTAGCTAATTTAAATTAATATAAATATATATTAGTTAGGTATCTAAATCTTTACCAGATTATTTTTTAATCAAATTTTTATTGATGAATGAAAAGTTAATTTTTATATATTGTTATAAAATTTTAAAAATAAAGTTAAAAATAAATATACATACTACACCAACTAATGGATTCTTAATAATATAATAGGATATTGTGCAAAAATTAATTTGATTTGTAGCTGTATTTAACACACATTCCTTGTTAAACCTCATAAATGCTTAAGTTAATTAGCTATTTCCAGAAGTAATAGGAATATTTTAATATTTCTTGTGTTCAAAATCTTTTTAAAGTACTTTCCCGGCACTTTTATTGTTATCTGACCTGATTTACCTATTTTTTATACACTCTGATTTTTTGTTTGTTTGAATTGAGTAGCCACCAAAGGTACTGCCTGATTTAAAAAACAATGACTGTCAGAATCCTAGTTTATTCCAATGAACATAGGCTACACAACATTATGCCACAGGAGCAAAGTCACACATATTAGCTAGTATTGAATAAAGAGATCAATAAATTAGTGTAACTCTTAAGTCATTGTGTGGAAAATAGTTTAGACATTTGTGTATTTGCTGTTACTTTCAATAGTATATTATTAACAAAAATTATTTTGTGACTTCTTGGTGGAAATGCATTTGAAGTATTGAATTAGAATACTTTATCTAATTACAACCAGTTTCGAATATTCATCATCAGGTAGTTCATTCTAATAAATAGTGGAAATTGTGTAAAAAATTTCTTTAATTCAATACTTAAAAAAATATAAAAAATTAATTTATATTCACAGGTGGGACAGATAAATGGCCATGACATATTTCAGCTGGCCGGGGCAGACATCATACCGTATGCAAGGTCTACCACACATCTCACTAATAAACAGGTGATTGGAAATCAATAATTAGTATTAATAGGTGTACTGCATGATACTTGTGTTTGTTTAAATATTTTGCATTTTGTACTGGAATGTTTATGTTAGAATAATGAGGTCATCTTCTGTATATATTTTTTTATTTATTTTTATTTTGGCTTAATCAATCAACAACATTTGGATATTACAATGGAAATTGAATAACATAGATATAATGAAACCGGCCAAGCGCGAGTCGGACTAACGTACGAAGGGTTCCCTGTAATTTCATGTAGTCTCTTAATATTTTCATTTTTTTTATTTTGAATATTTTTTTTAATGAAGCAACATGTACATAATTTGTGAAATTTTAGCTTTCTACCTATCACGGTTTTTGTAAGTGGACTTAACATACATAAATGTTTATTTAGTTGTAACTTGCTTGAAATATGTAGCTGACATAAAAATTATATTTTTTTATTCATCAGGCTGTATATCATAAACCATGTTAACTAGGAAGCTAAAATTTTCAAAAATTATGTATTCTCGTTGCCACTTTAACAAGAAATACGAATGAAATGAAAGGGTTTCCTTTATACCACAACCTTTGGCCATTTTTTTTGTCTACTATTTTATTGTATTTCTTATCATGTTTTAACTCCTCAGTAATAAGGTGGTGTTCATTTTCTGTACTAATACCAACAAAGAATTGTTGAAAACCGTGTCATTCATATCTTCCCTTCAGTCTTTCATATATTATTAAAACAACATTAATTCCTTTTTTACAGATAGAAGACAACAACACTTACGAACGTCTACTCCGAGCAGCACTGGACGCCCCGGGCATCTATTTCTCCTACAGCTATGACCTCACTCACAGCATGCAACGGTTGCACTCTGTTTCGCCTGACTTTCATAAGGTTTGTAGCACTTATATTTGGATATGACTTGAAAATGTGTTTCTATTTTTATAAATGACTAGTGCCAGGCATCCTGTTTCCGTGAGATTTTCGGGATTACATTCGGGAGTTATACATTGATATTTTTTAGGTTTCAAACAATATCTACAAAATTTCATCCAAATTGGTTCAGTTGTTTGGGCTTAAGGAAAGAAATACAGAGATACGTTTGCATTTATATTGGTAAGAAAAAGGTATAAGGATTGATAACTTTAACAGCTTTGGTTCTGTCTTTATTGAATTTTATTAAGACAAGTTTTTATAAACATAAAATTAATTATTTTGGACTTACAGACGTAATATCTCGGGATGTGAGTTACGCTATTCAAAAGCAAAACCATCTTAGCAGCTAGAAGTGGTTTAAATAGTCTTGCAATGTTATTGTTTTCTAATTAACCTTCGTAATTTAATATTATTTGTCGTGTGAAGTCTTTGTCCAATTTAGATTTTCTCAAGGACTATAAATTTTAATGGTAAAGTATTTCATGCAAAATAGATATCATGCTTACCATTTATTATCATTCGTCAATTTATTTCAAAGTCTAAGCTGAAAATAAGCTACTTTCTCAGTTTTTACTAACTATTTTTTTTTTTATCAAATGGATATAAAATATAGAAATTTTTAACTTTTCATTCATATTTGGGAATGATCACGATCATCATTCAAGGCTGCTTTGCTTGATTTCACATTTTTCTTATCTATCATTTAATCGGAATTTATATTATTTTCGTTTTATACAAACCTCAATGTGAGTTCAGTACAAGACTGAACAATTGATTGCTATGCAATGACACATCTGCAGAAAATATTCAATATTCATATCAGATAAACATCATAAAAAGCCTGAACATAGTTCATATTCATTACCAACTGTATCACTCATAACAAGCGAAACTACCTTCAGAAGGTTTGTGAATCGCTTCTTACATCCATATACCTTAAACTATAATAAATTTTTTTATACATATTTTTTTCTTTTCAGTTTAGTTTGTTTAAGGCGGCGAGGTAAGCAAGTATTGGAAGGTCCCTAATTGTGTTTAAGTATTTCTTGCAGATGTCGCTAGCGAGCCGGGCGGACGCGCGTTTCGTGTGGAACGGGCATCTGTTGAAGGGATACTCGCAGCAAATGTTTTCGAGATTCAATTTGCCCATCATGCAAGGCTGTATCCTTTTTTAATTGTGAATAATCCTTCTTTAAAGTGTGATTGCTTGAAAAATTTCCAAATATATCTGGAGTTAAATAAAAAATTAGTTATATCAATGCTAAGCTGTTATGTTAAACTATTCAAATGTTCCCTAATAAACTGTCGGCCTTAATTAGTAAACACTGTCTAGCTCCTTTATTTACAAATTGATGTCTGTATAGGAACCTGTAACTACACAACATATTTAAAGATTTCTTGTAAGAAACTTCTGGCCTTCTATTCTTCGTTCAATCAAAACTGTATGTATCATATTTTTGAAATCAATATAATCTCTCATTCAATGTATGTTTTGGTATTAGATGTAAATACAAGATTTTTTTTAAATAAATAATAAAAACATACTTTTTGAAGTCATGCATATCTATATCAATAATAATTAATAACATATTAGCATATATACATTTTCTGAACAAAATTTAGTCATAGCAATAAACCGCGTGACAATAAACAGCCATCAGTTGTCGTGGACCCTGGTGTCCAGACGCAGCGTGGATCGAGCGGGCACCAGACTGTTCATGAGAGGAATTGATTCGCAGGTATGCTGTTTGATATACTGAAAATAGAAAAGAATTTATTCCCAAAATGATGCAATACAAAAGGACAGTTTATCTAAAAAAAAATAACTTTTTTGCAAAAGTGTACACTGCACATCGGATGGGAGTAAGATATGCTTCAGGGTATTGCTTTGACTCTGTGTCGTTACAACATTCCTCATAGTTGCAAAATTTTTAAGGTTAGTTTATCGTTGTTAAGGCTGGCATATGGACACACGGTGGTTGGACAACAGAATTGTTGAAAAATTCCAAAACATTAAATAAAAATGCCTTTTAACGCAACTTGTTATACATTTATGTTTATTCAATATGGAATATACCCGCGTATTTAAAAATATTTATATTTTCTAGATTGTAATTTAGATATAATTTGCAGGGCAACGTAGCGAACTTCGTAGAAACGGAACAAATCATAGAGCGAGGTGGTGAGAAGTCCTCGTTCGTTCAGACCCGAGGATCCATCCCGTTGTACTGGAGCCAATACCCAGACCTGAAGTACAAGCCGCCCATGACCCTCGCGCCAGAAGACCATGTAGCTGCCTACACCAAGCACTTGAGAGACCAGCTGCAGCGGTATGGAAACCAAGTGTTACTGAACCTGGTGAGTGGAATAGTCTATTATGGTTATATAAAGTATTACTAGAAGTATAATAGGCCGCCCGTGACCCTCGCGCCGGAAGACCATGTAGCCGCCTACACCAAGCACTTGAGAGACCAGCTGCAGTGGTAGGGAAACCAGGCGTTGTTGAACCTGGTGATTATAGCTTGAATTTTGTTTATTGTGTTTGTGATAAATTGTCGTCCTAGCGTCAAATTTATTAACAAAATATTCAGGAACATGTTCCTCACACGAATAATATAATAACAAATGTTTACAGGGCTTTGTCAATATATTATGAAATATGTTTCAAAAATGGCCTCTAAATGTCCCAGCCAATGTACAAGTGTGTTTGGATATTAGCCATACAATCGTGATAAGCTCTGCTTTGATTTTATTTTTTAATTTTTAACCAAATTTTAAACTCAATACCAAACAATATGATCACTTGTTAAGTATCTTATTGAATTATTTGAAAATAGAAAAATTATGTTTTGTTTATATTATTTTGGAACCGATTCATGCATTATACATTTCACTTATTTCGAAACAGATCGACCAACACGGCAAGGAGGAGTCGCTGGAGCGCGGCTACCGCGCGGCAGTGGCGGCGGCCGCGCTGCCCGCGGTGCGCTACGAGCCCTTCGACTTCCACGCGGAGTGCCGCGGCATGCGCTACGACCGCCTCTCCGTGCTGCTGGACCGGGTGGCGCATGAGCAGGTAGCCGTGTTGTGCTTGCTACCGTAGTGCGCAGTGGGACTTTCATTTACTCACTAGAATACATAAACAGAATGTAAAGTAAAATACATATATGTGCAAGCTGGTGCAGCAAAGCGTCTACCGCGTGACAGTAATGGTTACCGCGCTCCCCGCAGTGCGCTACGAGCTTCAACTTCCACCTGCAATACGACCGCTTGTCTGTATTATTAAATAGAGCTGATGTCAGGCTTATATTAATTTGTCGTTATGTCAGCTGTGTATAATGTTACCATATACCGCTACCTCTGAGTGCTGACGAACAGCCTAATTTTAAGCCAGTATAACCTTAACTTTTGTTTATAAAATAATAAGAAATAAATAAGTACAGAATGACAAATATCAGTCTCCATCCATCATAATTTTTTTCACACACAAAATCCACGTAAATTTCTAAAATAATCAATAGCTATTGTTTCTTTCAGACGGAATTCGGTTACTTCCTCTGCCGCGGTGAGACCGTGCTGCTCCGTCAGACGGGCGTGTTCCGCACCAACTGCGTCGACTGCCTCGACCGCACCAACGTGGTGCAGAGCCTGTTGGCCAGGAAGCACCTGGTGCACCTGCTCAGGTTGCTCTCCATCACCAGCAATGATGACCCTATTCCACACTTCGATTCGCTGTTCAATTGTGTGAGTTGATGTTTTTTTTGTTTTAGATACCTGTATTGGTTGTGTCTTTAAGTCTATGTAATCCAAGGCCAGAAAACGTTGGAATCGCGTATTGGGATGTTCCCACTGATGTAATAATATTAAATAATAAAAATCCTTTATTGTACATACGAGAGAAGAATGATAAAAAACAGAGTTATTGCTAGGAAGCTATCTTTACTGATATAGGTACTGGCTAAGATTTTGAATGTTTTTGCATTTGATATTTTTATTTCAATGTGTCTTTTTATGTAAAATTAACATTTTTGTTGTATTTTAATGTGTATTCGGAGCGGGTCGTTAATATGTATTTTTTGTCTTCATTCAGGTATGGGCAGACCACGCGGACATGATATCAGTCCAGTACTCCGGCACTGGAGCGTTGAAGACTGATTTCACACGCACCGGCAAGCGCACGCGCATGGGCCTCGTGAGGGACGGCATCAACTCGCTCACCAGATACTATAAGAACAACTTCAGCGACGGTTTCAGACAGGTTAGTCCTCACTTATGTTGAGATGATATTAGTACAGTATTGGAGCCTTGAAGACGGATTTTACACGCACTGGAATGCGCACGCGCATGGGCCTCGTGAGAGACGGTATCAAGTTCCTTGCCATACTATAAAAACAAAGATCTCACTGTCTTAAGGCTGGTTTAAAATTGGCGAAACTTATCTAATACTCTAAAATAAGTAAGCGATAGTATATATAACTAGGTTTCTGCAAAATAATAAAAAACCTTAAAAAAACCCTTAATTTTTTTCATGACCTAAAAATCATATACTATACTATCTTAAAGTATAATATGTACTGTCTTACAATGTCTTATCCAATATTACAAATTGAACTATAAAGAAAAATATAAGGCAAGTAACATAATGCATAATAATTTTTTTTATGAAATAGAAAGGTTTTATTTTTTTCGAAAAATATGTTTTAATTTCGGTAATGTTCCCAGGATTCCATCGACCTGTTGTTGGGCAAGTATTTGGTGGTGGACGGCGAGGGCAACACCGCTCAGTGCCCGTTGCGCAGAGACAGGGATTGGAAGTATGTTACTGTAAGTATCAATTATTTGTAAACGTTTAGGAATAGTTTGTTAGGTTTAAGGTAAATTGTGAGCATGTTACGATGATTTTGTACATACCATGTTGTTGGAACCAATTCCCTAAGCCACCATTGTAGTATAATTATTATTTTGTTGTAATTATTTTATGTTTGGATTCATGTTACGTTATTGTATACATGAATTATTATTATTATGTTTTATATTCTATGAATCTTCACCTCACTTTGATATACACGGGCGTAAATAATTCTACTAAATCTGCTATCCCTCGATACTATTCTGAAGGAATTTTCGGACTCTTCGGCATGTATTTAATATTGAGGCTTTTTGTAAACTTAAATATGTATTAGGGTGTAAATTAATTTATTTTATTATTACTACTTAAATATGCTTCCGAGTGAGGAACCTGCGGACTATCCGAGCATTGTCCAGTAGGACTGCCCGCTGGATCCCCGCCGTAATGGGCTTGGCCGCTAAGTCCAACCTCCTTAAATATCGTTTTAAGGAGGAAGGAAGCCCATTGGTGGACACAACTATTATTATTATTATTTGTGTGCGTGCGCAGTTCCCGTCGGTGCTGCTGGTGGCGGTGTCGATGTTCTGCGCGAGCGCCGCGCTGCCGGCGCGCTCCCGCACCGAGGTGCTGCTCTACCTCATGTTTTGGGGCGCAGCCGTAGGCGCCACGCTCAAGTTCATCTTCAGGTGAGGCGTGTACAGTGTTTGAAACTGACCATGAAACAAAAAAAATTATAAGTAAAAAAATATTATACTGATGGAAATGTTTTAACTTCACTTCTATTTCCACTTTTATTACATTATTTAATACTAGCTGATCCGCGCGGCTTCGCTCCATCTATCTATCTTCCGGGATAATATATAGCCTATACGGATTCGGAAGAATCCCTCTAAATAATGGTAAATGAAATTTTGAAATCGGTCCAGTAGTTTTTCAGCCTATTCAATACAAGCATACGAACATACAAAAATACAAAGGTTTCCTCTTTATAATATTAGTATAGATAGAATTAATTTTAAACAGTTTAATCGTCAATTTATTATCATTAACAGGCACGGCAAGGAGTTCGTCGACTGGCCGCGGCTGGACTGCGGCGGCGTCGCGACGGGCAGGCTCGCGCCCGCGCCGTCGTTATGATCGCGGACCTGCCGCTCGTAGTCGTCGTCTGATCCGCCGCTGAAC
>LQNK01000259.1:0-78598 GCA_001586405.1 Phoebis sennae | reverse complement strand
CATTTTGAAATAACTTTTGAATTATTGCGAAAAAAAAATAAAAAAAAGGTTTTGCTATAAAACTTGTGTATAATCTTTCCATTTATCACAAAAAAAAATTTCATTCAAAAACTCAATTCAGTTATGAAATAGTCATTTTAGAGGAATGGTTTATTTTATCAAATGCATTTATAATTCAACAAAGGCATTGTGTTCCGTCTCCGAATTTTAATGAAATATATTTTATTGTCTACTTTATAACAATAACTGCGCAACGTAGACGAATTAAATTCATATTAAAATTTAGCGCTAACAAAGTTCTGCCAAGTTTTATATTGATATTTCATAATCAATACGATTTCGAGGAGCAATCGCACAGTGAATGGTTCGCTTTATTTGAAATCGATGTCGCGTCGACGGTAGATTGTAAAAAGTTGCACTCGTTGGCACTGTGGCGTTGAATACAATTTTAATAAATTATTTTTTATAGTATTCTCCAATTGGCATTGTTATAGTGGTTACTGGTCCAACTGCTAAGATGAAATTGCTGAACGTAAGTTGTTTTATTTTGAATAAGTTTAATTGAATTCTGTTGTTGCGAGGTGTGGATTGCTAGAAGTTTTACCGACTCCGCCATAAAAGACGGCGATCCTCGATTTGTATTCTGAAAGGCATGTACATCATATGTACACCATTTTAACATTTGAAATTTTCGGTAAGTAATGTAATCTGGTTTTCATAAATAATTTAGCAATCAGCGGTTATAGGCACGTCAAATATGCGATTAAATTTGACGAAAATTAAGTAATCCGATAAACATTAACGTGCAGTGGGCTGCGGTGCGGTAGTTAAATATATTTATAATATTTCGGTCCGCTGTATCACAGAATCGTTAGTGATAGTGATTGGATTATTTATTTACTGAGTAATGTATATAGCTAACAACTCAAGCAGATATTGTTTGAATACATATTTGTTTATGAGACAATTAATTATTGTTATAGACAATTCTAATTGCAATACTTATATTTTCTAATAAGTATTCAGTTAACAACTAATAAACATTGATTAAAATTATACATTGTATTTGACAGTGAGATGCCCTTTCGCCATCTTCACATTTTGTATCTAATTCCGAGTCACTTTCTATGTTATAATTGGTTATAGTAACTTAACTTAGGTACTAACCAATCGATGGACTTTTACTGAGGTCAATACTATACACAATAGCTATATACACTAGCTGTTCCGCGCGGGTTCGCTCACGTAGTATAATGCTCTATAGCTTATTAATGTTCCTCAAGGTTAATGGAAGATTTCATTTGTAAAAGAATTTTCAAATCGGTCCAGTAGTTTCGGAGCCTATACAATTCAAACAAACAAACAATAAAATCTATTTTTATAATATTGGCAAATGGTAAGGCTGACTACCATCTTTATTCCTATTTTCAAAATGATATAGATAGTCTATTATGCAGATGAAATAAGGAAAAACGAAAACGACTTTTAGAGAACATTAAAGTTTAAAAAATTATTTGTATATTGGGTCGAAATTGGGAAATCGTCAATAATACACCACCCTAATTGATTCATTCGTATTATTAAATTCATTCACTCGATCTCATCCAACTTAAGCTGTCCCTACTATATGTATGCTGACGACGTGCAGGTCTACTGCCAGTCTTCACTTGAAGACCTAACCGGGAAATTAGCACACATTAATAAAGATTTATGCATAATCAGCAATTGGAGCCGCGACCATGGTCTATGTTTAAATCCTTCGAAAACTCAGGTGATTATAATTGGCAGTCAGTCGTTAGTTTCCAAAATTGATTGGCCTTCTTTGCCTAGTATATATATAAACGGCACTGCTATTCCCTACAGCTCAACAGTCAAAAGTCTTGGAGTTTTTATAGACCAAACTTTATCCTGGGGTCATCAGATGAAGGAAATGAAAAAGAGGGTTTTTGCGTCTGCAAGTTCCTTACGGCGATTGCGAAACTTTCTTCCTATCCCTACTAAAATTGTGCTTGCTCAATCCCTTCTCCTATCCCTCCTAGACTATGCCGACGTCTGCTACCCTGATCTATACGAATTCCAGCTAGATACACTTGAGCGTCTTCAGAACTTCTGTGTGAGGTTTATATTTGGTTTACGCAAGTATGACCACGTCTCCGAATATCGATCTAGGCTCAAGTGGCTTCCTATCAGACTCCGTCGGAATACTCACATCCTATATCTTTTGTATTCCATCCTTTTCTGTCCCAATACTCCCTCCTATCTCAAAAATAACTTCCAATTTTTGTCCTCCTACAACCGTTCTCCTAGATCCCATAATAAACTTCATTTAATGATTCCCGTTCACAAATCCAAATTCTTTGAAATATCCTTCACGGTTCGTGCTATAAAGCTGTGGAACGCCCTGCCTGATTCCGTCAGGCGTGCTGACACTCTGAACGAGTTTAAAAAGCTGCTTGCCCATCACTACTCATCTATCTGATATATTTCCTTATTTATTTAAGTGTATCCTATATCCTTTATATTTATTATATAGATATATATTTATATATTTATTTATATATATATTTATTTATTTATATATTTATCTATTTAGTTATATATTATTTATATGTTTATTATTATTAATATTATTATTGTGTATTTATGTAAGTGTTGCGCATCTACCGCATTACCTTTTTTGTGTCTCATTCCTTTACCACGGGTTGCTCGGAAGAGATCGCTCTTTAGCGATAAGGCCGCCTATTTTGTACTGTATCTGTTCCCCCATCATGTTGTTAGCTTTAAGCTTTGGTGCGAGATAAAGTATTTATTCATTCATTATTAAAACAAAACTCTAAACTCTAAAGTAAAACAAATATTGATTTAAACATAGCTACCGCTTATCTGATATACATACATAGTTAACGAGCCTATTTTAATGATTCGACATGTTATATCAAGCGTGCGATAAATGTAAGGAATACGATAACGATGCTGCTGAAATCCTACTAAAATTTTAAGTAACTTAAAACTACTGCACCGATATGGATGAAATTTTGTACGACGATAGTTTGAAATTTATAGATAAATAAATATAATATAATAAAAATAATATAATATAATAAAGTAAAATATATAAAGATAAAACATAAAGAGAATAAAGACTTGATGTAAAGACTATAGTTACATTAATTTATCTATGGTGGTAGTATACCTACCGTTATTATGCAAACCATGGGTAGGGGTAACTTTCCAGTCAATGGGTGAAATAAATAGGTATGTCTGGCTCCGACCCTCCAGGAGCAAAATTGCTTTTATTTTACCTATTCAAAGCGAAAGTGGGGAATTTTCTTAATTGGTGCGATCTTTACTTCTAACTATATGTTCTTTATTAGTTTAGTACTTAATAGCTATAAATGTATAGATTATTTCGTTGTTTACCTACGTTTAACTGAAATAAAGATCGTTGATTTATCGTCGAGATATATTGATTTGAATGTAAAAATCCATGTATTCTAAAAGGCAACTAACATTTTCATAAATCGATCTATCAAAATTTCAATATTGAAATTGTAAAACGTATGTTGTATGTACCACTTGTGAAGTTTCCATCCCACTTGCAGTGAATATGCTTTTAGTTTCTGGCTCAATGAATCACGAAGTATTGGCTTGTGGAATATTTTAAATCGGAAATCCCTTGGCTGGAAGTCCGTATTGTGTTTTGAAAATTTCTATTTGTGGATTTGTTGTAGAAATATCTAACAGAGAAATCTATCGATATGATAAATAAGTTTATAGTTAAACTAGCTGCGCCCGGCGGTTTAACCCGCGTAACTTCTAATCCCGTGGTAGCTTCGGGATTAAAAGTAAGAATAATAAATATACATACATCCTCATAAACTTTCGCATTTATAATAATTAGTCTTGTGCTGTTATTTTTAAGATTATTTTTTGCATTTTACGGTGGTACTCGGTACATAATAGTGCGGCACGTTTTGCCAAAGAGTCTCATCTTTATTTAAAAAAAACTGAATTACCTACTTATTAACAATATATCGACCAAGAATCGAAAGATATAATAAACCCGACGTCGATTGTTGAAAATTATCAGGACCATAGATAAAAAAATTCAAATTAATCTGCACTACAGATAAATAAATTCAAAGTTGTCTGCGCTACAGATAATAAATCAGGATCATGTAACCCCTTTGTGCACATACAACGTTGCGTCCTATACAGAAGGCTTTCGCTGTTTGAGGTTTAGATTAGGCAAACTTGGCTCAAATAGAGGCTTTGTTTCAAATGTCCGACAAATTAAGGCTTTGGACTGACGGCCACTGACTGAATTTGAGGATTTTGAATTATAATTTCACTTGCCAACTTTACAACCAACAATTTTTTACGGGAGTTACTACTGATGGTTATTATTGCGTTTGCCTGTAAAGTATCAGTTTAGTTAAATTAGCGCTACAGATTAATAAATCAGGTTCATGTAACTCCTTTGTGAAGATACAACGTTGCGTCCTATTCAAAAGCCTTTTGCTGTTTGTGGTTTAGATTAGGCAAACTTGGCCGAATTAGGCTTTGTTTCAAATGTCCGACAAATGGCTTTGTACTGAGGCTCACTGACTGAAACCAAACAATTCTAATTGCAAATGCAAATTTAACTTTACAATTTAAGAAAATTGTTACCGGCTCCAGAATTTATAGTTGATGACTGACTAAGGAATTGTAATTTCGTTCTCCTAAGTTTAAGTAAGACTTCATA
Organism: Phoebis sennae; assembly: GCA_001586405.1. Lineage (NCBI taxonomy): Eukaryota > Metazoa > Arthropoda > Insecta > Lepidoptera > Pieridae > Phoebis > Phoebis sennae. The sequence continues at coordinate 73,851 of LQNK01000259.1, read as the reverse complement.
AATTCTTTGAGATTGTTTTAATAGAATTTGAGTCGCAGTCTGCGAGCTAGCACAAATAGTCCATGAACAATTCCGGGATGTCCAGGAATGTTTCGACTTGTCCCCTTTTTGCAGGAATAGTAGTTTGATTAAAATAATAGTTCTCTGTGCGTTATATATTATTTATATTATAGATTTATCTTCGAAACGTTTCGTATATTCAAACTTTTTGAAATGCGGGTCCTTCTTTTTATTAAATATACAAAACTTACTTTGTGTAGCAGAAGCTAGTATATTCTTTCCCGTAAGCATATAGCAGTTGCCTGTGGCACTTGCACCGCACATACAATTAATCAAGGCAGGATCTGGAAGGGGGTAAGTCGGGCACATGCCCCGGGCAGTACATTCTAATTCAACCGACGGCAAATCAGTGGTAGAGAAATACAGAATAGTTCATTTCTTTTTTTTCACACGAGGGAGGGTGGTTATATGGATTAACATGATTTTCTTTTAAAGTAAGGTAATTGTATAATCGTTTCTTTAATTTTTTGCTTACACGATGACCGTGGTTGGAGGACGGCATGTTCGAATTTTGTTCTCGTCTAACAAAATAAATTCAGGGCTGCAACCAATAATTTACAAGTATCGACTTAAAGCGAGTCTTCTACGTAGCAGTATTTACAATGTGGCAGTGAAACGCGAATGCCTTTGAACTTGTACAGTTGCACCGTAATCAGATTAAAGCCCGTCATGTAAGCGATCCTATAATCCCGTGCGATCGTGTAATGTAAATTATACTGTTAATCGATGATGAGAACATGAGCGTTGTATAAACCCTTCAGGTAATGTACATAAAGAAAGAAATAAATAGCTTATTTGTAACAATTATGTACACACACCGGCCAAGTAGTAGTTGGACTCGCGCACGAAGAGTTCCGTAATAGAACACCGTTATTTTTTTTATTTTTTTATCTTTAGTATTTGTTGTAATTGAGTGATTCTGGAAACACGTAATTTTTAAGCATTTCAGGTTTTCAGCTGTCACGGATATTATGAGATACATTATGCCCGTATTGTCACGGTGTGTGTTTTGTGGAGTTAAATAAATTATTTTTGCCTTTTTGACATACAGCGGAGCTTAGTAATAGGGTCCCGTTTTTACCTTTTAGGTACGATATCCTATAAAACATAATATAAACTAGAGGAATATAAATCAAAATGTAGATTATTGGCACGAAACTTTATACTATTAACTGTATGTTTGGATACTCGGCTAAAATATGCACTTCTTGATAAATATAGATGAAATTGGTGTTAAAATTGTTAATAACTGGATTAACATAGTATTTCCGTTTTTTCCTCCCTCGATAGACAAAAGCAATTAATTTATAAATATGGACAGATATTTCGTACAAAGTACAAAACTCATATAAGATTTTATAAATAACGCACCAGCTGCTTAAGACGTTGTTTTTAGATTTATTATCATTTTCTTTATTAAATTTTTAATTAAACCATTTTGTTAAAAGAAACACTACAATAGTGCTCATGACTTAAACACTATACAAAAAAGAGCTTACGCATTAATAATGTCAGTATCTCACTCAATTACATTGATATAAATGTAGTAGGTATTGTATTACAAACCTGTTAATATTAAGCGTCTTTACGTCTGTATTATATCATATACGTAATGCATTAAATAAAGTGATTAAAATTATAAAGAACTCAACTCGACTTGTGGTAATGCATTCACGGCAACCGCTTCATTAAGCTCGTAATTACTGGAAGTAAAGGGTTCTAAAAGTAATTGTGTTGTACCCGCATTTTTATTTACATATTTCATTTTAACGATGAAATAGTTTTGTATTCATTACCCAAGAACCAAGGTTAAGAAAGATCACGTTAGATTTTGCTATCGGTAAATTAATAACTATAAATAATGCATATTTATCACGGGTTTAAGCATGCGTTTAGAATTAAATTATTTAATACTATATCCATGACAACATTTAAATTGTTATATTATAGACTAGCTGTGCCCCACGGTTTCACTCGCATATATTTGTTTTCCCCGTTCTCGTGGAATTTTACCCAAATGCTTTCTTAACGGATGCTGCATCTACCTGCATGCCAAATTTCAGCCCGATCCGTCGAGTGGTTTGGGCTGTGCGTTGATAGATCGCTATGTCAATCAGTCAGTCCGTCAATTTTGAGTTTTATATATATAGATTGTCGCAAACATAAAAATGAATTCACAAATACTTAATCCTTCCTTTTCCATTAGACAATATTTACAAAAAGATGAGTGTCATGTTATCATAATATTGTTATCACGGAATTTACGTACTACATTATTTTTTACAGCTATGCTTAATGAGATAAGAGTCAGGTGCTTGTGAAATCGTTTCCAAATAATTTAATTGTACAAACATGGACGGGGAATAGAAGAACATAGGACAAAAGATTTTCTAGTTAAATACGTTTTGATGACCCTCTAAAGTAAACCTAATTCATCTATAGCTGCGGGAACTTTAGAAATCATTGCAATTAATTTGAGGTATAAACCAGATATCGTTCCCAAAAGAGCTTTTACGGAATGAAATGTGACCGAAATAGGTCAGCTCCGACATTGAGTAACAGTTATCTAACATTGGAATAAGAGATTCATTACAAGCTATTATTCCTGTTAGAGTTGCAGTGCTACGGAACTAATTGGGAAAGTTACGAACTCCCAATATATGGGCCAAATAGTAGCATTTTTGTCGTGTGCTTTGATGAGCGGACTCTGAAGGCTCTTGTCTCTTGTTATCGTCACCCTCTTCTCTTTCTTTGTTCGCCATTCATCCATTATACTTGATATCTCATATCACTCAGCTACTTAGATTATTATTGTTATACACACATAGTTCAAGAAACCAGAACTGTACATATGACTTAGCTATTTTGCGCTGAACTATTTATCCAAAATAAGGAAAAATATACTCTGTTACAAAGCCATATGCGGCATAACTTGTTAGCGATGATACCAATTATTCTCTTGTCGGGTGGACCTGACAATGAATGATGGCCAAAAGTTATATCCAAAAATAATCCACGGGGAATTTTCGTAGAACTTTGGACGTCAGTTATTTTCATAAAAGCAGAAAAATACCGGATTTTCGCACAAATGTTTCAACTAGTTTGCTACATTGTCACGGTGGAACGCGAATATAAAGCTGCAAATATGCTCTTTGGATTCATATACCGTAGAAAACATTCCGGATTTCGTAGCGAACATTTTTTGTCACGTACTATTTTTATCGTCTACCTCAACATTGTCGCTGTAAATATCGGTTTCATTAATCCAGTTATCCCACAATGTGACTTCTTCTATCACACCTTTTTCTGACAAAATTGTTTTTATAGATACCATGAACGCGGGTTCATAATAACGCTCCGAAGGTTACTGTACGTGAAACCAGTTAGTTTTACCTTATATTGCATAGTATTTCTATTGATCTGTACTATCGTTATGTAACCGTCCTGCCCACGTTTGAGTACAACGTCATAAATATGCTATAAACTTTTATAGCTGAATATGACACGCTCCGGTTAAAACTCGATCGGGCTTATTGGTTTTCCTAAAATGGAGACTGAAAACTCTTTTGAAGTTTAAAAGTTGTGCCGGCTTGTAAGCTTGCGTGTGGAAAACGAAGTAATACAAAGTGTTTGTATATAGTTGGCTTAAAAAGAAACATATATTACTAACCATTTAAACATTGAATTACATTTTTCTTTCTATATACAAAGACAAATCCCTATAAGTGCCTTCTTATATTTATATCTTATCTGCCGTTTATAGTTACCTGAATGAACAGGTGATTAAAAATATATTTATCTAAATAATAATTTTACTAATTATGCATCATTTTCATCAGTATGTAACCGTTGCTATTTCTGCATTTGGTTATTGTCCACTTGTGATACCTTCATTTTAACTTAAGCATACAAAAGTCACATTAATAGTACAATCCGGTCCAGCCCAACCACTCTACATTAGTTTGCTATTTTTCTAACCCAAATAAACAATCGCTTCAGTTCATCCAGTGAATTTTCTACAAATAAATCGGGGAGTGCAATCCATTTTCCCACTAACTCACGGTCCACGATGTCAATCCCACACGCCGTAATCGTACCGACGTGAGCAATTAAGGCACGGCTTTTAGGTTATTGAGGTTTCTTGTTTCAGGAGCGAATTTCTCTGGGTTGGAAGTAAAAATACCGACTGTTTAATGGGACATGTGAGATCGGCCAGTTATGTACGCTGATTGGTCTTCTAAAGGGCGATAGATATACTATATATTCGTAAGGACGACGGTAAGAGCGTCAGGGTTATAATTATGAATTACTAGCTCCCAGCGAACTTCATACCATCATTTTTGAACGTGACCATTTTGACAGATACGAACTGTTTGTATTGAAAAATATAACTGTATTTTTACTATTCTATTCACAATTTCTTCGTATTTTATCACCGTTTAAACCTTCCCCAAACTACCACGAATATTTCAACACTAAAATTAGTCAAATCGGTTCAGCCGCTCTCGAGTTTTAGCGAGACTAACGAACGGAAAATTGATATACATATAACATTATAAATATGGGGTATTGTATCAAAAAGTAGTGTCTTATGAATATTACTTTAGTTCCCATTATTGATAGAAGGTTCAACACCTAAAATTTGGAACTAAGGTTATTTCAAAGCGAATAATCCGCATTTGAATATTACTTTTCGTCCGTATTCTTTTCAATTCTAATTAGAGTATACCAGAGATGAACCGTTAACAGTAACAGCCGCCTATCCAAGCGGAAAATTACGTAGTAACGACGCTATTGGCGTTCCTCAATTCGCCACTGAGTAGGGAGAGTTCACACCAGACGTTTCTTTGTTACATGCACGTGGAAAAAGCCAAGCTTTGTATTGTTGTATACTGGTAGAATTTAGCTTTGTAGATATCACGATTTGTGAGATACCTCCTGGTGATGGGCAGATAGACGGTGGAAGGTTAGTATTAGCGTCCGTTTGTTTTTAGTCTTTTAAGGACGGAACCCAAAAATGGTATACTTATACAATTTGAATATACATATACAATTTTAATATAAGAGAGCGAGAGAACGTGTGGATAGGTTTAAAGCTATAGATAGTTTTGATCACTCTATGCAAAAACAATGTTGTAGTATCCTATTTATGGAAAAGGCAACTTGACATCAGGAATTGAGATCACGGTTTAACCTTTTTCAGTTGATATCCTTACTAAATGCTAAAATAGCTGTGTCTCTTCTTCATGCCTAAACTACTGAACTGATTTGGAAGAAATTTTATAGAGAAATTGTTCGAAAAACGAAAAAGGACACAGAATAACTTTTATCCTGGGAATCCCCCGGACCGGGAGATAGGAGATATACGCAGTTGTAATGCGGGTTTTTATTTAAAGAGCAACATGCCTAACTAGGTTTATTTTTTTTCAGAATCAATAGTTCGAATCGATTTGATTGATTACCGAGTAATAAATACTTATTTGTTAATTTTTATTAATGTTTAGATGTTTGTGTGTCGCCGCAAGTACAGAACGGATTTTGATGAAATGTCGTATATAGCTAGATTTGGTGAGAGGATACTTTTTGCGGGCAAAAGCTAATGAGACTTAAGTCGCGATGATACCGTCAATGTGAACCCAGCCTTAACTACCTACTGGAGTACTGATGCGGTATTTAAGTGTGGGTGCTTATTTCCTTCTTTATGATTATGTCTATTGGCTCTTAGGAAGATTCTATTGGTTCAGGACGCATTGAATTTAAGGGCCTATTACGACACGTCCATACCCAAACTTCGGAATAAGCTACTTGCGTACATTGTTGGAGGATCTTCATTTAGCAGTTAATGTCAAGATTGTAACGTAGATACGTGATTATAGAAATAGTTAGCTTAGAATTTGAGATGCTAGATAGTGGCATGAAATATAACTATTATACTTGACCATGACAAAGTTTGTGAGGATAGATTTGTGTCTTGATCATTAATTAATGAACCGATTGTGATGAAACTTGGTATACAAAATTGGTCCAGAATAACACACATTGGCTACTTTTAATCCCAGAAATTCGACAGGAACGGGCTATATACGCGGGTGAAACCACGGGGCACAGTCCTCCTATGTCCTCCAGGTCCCCTATTTACAAATGCGAATCCGATCGGAAAATCCTAAATTCGAAACAAGGTTCATACAAAGTTCAACGGAAACGTCTTCGTTCCCGCCCGAATCGGACAGGGGACCTTATACGAATTTTATGCCGAATTGGTTCAGCAGATCTCGAGTTATAAGTGCTGTAACAAATACAGCTTTGTTTTATATACATATACATATGTGTTAACAATCCTTATCACATAAACAACCGTCAACCAAGCATAACGAATGACAATACTTTAATTTAAATACCAGTCTATGTTTAATTTCAGTAAACAAAACATGACGAATTCATGTGTATGGAATAAACTTTCTTTCTTTTAATTATGGACTTACATTTTAAAAATACTGTAAGTTCTAATAACATCAAAATGAAACTTAAATTGTACTTTTTGAACATTTTATTCAATTTAGTAATATGTATGTCATTTCGAGAACAATTAATGTAAATACGTTATAAATTGGTGTGTCGTGGTGAACTCTGTCTTCATGCCGGACAAATCACTGTGATTTTTGGTATGTTTCTTTCTTTGAAAAATGTATATTTTCCTTTCCGATAAAATAAATAAAAAAAATGTCAAACACAGCCGAAGAATGTCACTGTAAAAGTGCGTCCAATAATCTGATCGTACGAACTGCATTTTTATGCAAACCTGTGTACGCTTAGCTTTAGGAACGCGTCGTAACTGACGTGTAAATAAATAGGATGAATTTGATACAGTTTGAAGCCTATGAAGATAAACAAGTTAGTGTCACACCATTGATCCGGCGGCCGCGTCAGATGTCTGGGTACAAGGCTGTATTGATTTCTCTTTATCTCTTACATGGCATTAAACAACGCTTTTTGGTTTTATGAAGAAATAATAACAGAAAGAGAACATCTAAAGTATTCAGAACCGACTGAAGGTGGTCCTGTCGCTGGCTATGCATACAAAAATCATAATATGGTAGATAGATTTTTTTTGTTTTTTTTTATAAGGAAAAGGTATACCAATAGTAAATTATTCACAATGATATACATTATACAAAAAAGTAACATACAGATTTATGAACCAATTATAGGTATAAACAACATTTGCAAACTTGCTATACAATTTGTCCATCGGTTAAATTAAACAAATTTTTTTTATTTAATGAAGGGAATGAAAATAAAATCAAAATCAAAGTAAAAGACTTTCCTATATATTATAGTTGCAGTCGGCCCAAGACACTTATCGAGTTTAATAATTTCGTTAAACATTAGTAAACCTCACAATGGAGTAGGTATATTATGATAGTATTCATGGGACGTTAAACATAGCACGATGCGTTTAAATTGCCTTGAACAAAGAATTCGCGATGAGTTAATTACACACAAAAAACACCTTAAACAGAGGCCAATATAAAACATCATGTTTTGGAAATGACCTTGATCATAACTGTTAATTTTGGCTATATAATTGATAAAGATAATTGAGTGGTAGATAAACCAATATCGGAATAGCTCTGATCATTAGAGCGTCATCAAATTATATCTAATTTGCGAGTGATTAAGCGCCGCAATGTACGCAGACGAAATAAAGTACTGCCAAAGAATACTAATACATAGTATTGAACTTAGCTTCTATAATATAAAAATGAGTTGCAAAATGTGTTGGTAAGCGCATAATCCAACAACGTCTGGACCAATTTGGCCAATTCTTTTTTTAAATGTATGTTGAAGTTTAAGGATGGTTTTTACGGCGAGAAGATTTCGAGTAATTGCCGGAAAAACCAAAACATAGAGTCAATTTGAGCTTTTTGTATAAAGTTCATTGTTATCTAAGCACTGTAGCAGGTGTGTTCAAAACGTAATAGAGTATAAAATAAATAAAAACAAAAAACTGCTACATTACAAATCTTTTTGACAGAACGAAGTCTGTCGGGTCCGCTAGTAGCTTATAATTCTATAGAACGTTTAGCGATCACAACGAGTAAGCAATCAATACGTTTAAACCCAGTCAATGAACTACACCTGTTAACGATTCTCCTTTCTACGTGGGCTAGATTGATTGCTATCTATTTTTTGTATCACAAAGGTTTTAATAATGAAACCCCTTTTTAGTAACCTACACCACGTATGCCGTTGGCCAAATTGATATTCACAACTGTGATTCTTATTTATTTAATAAAATTCTTTATTCGACTTGTATCCGACGCGATCAGATTTAATTTGAACACTCATTTCAATCTAGTCGCGTCGGATAAGGTATCAAAGTTAATGGTTAGGTGTAACTTTTGATGTGGAGTTTCAATTCCACTGCCGTACAGTTAGACACTTCAAAGACCTTTATTCGAATATGTTATATTATTGAAATGTGGCTATATTTAGCGGAGCCTAATGAAAAGCCAGACTATTCCTGTATCATAGACCAGAATTTTTATCAGTGTAGCAATATAAGCGTCGCTTCCATTCAAATTGATATATTATATTTAAGTAGAGGAAGCCCTTCGTGCTCCCTGAGTTTAATGGACGTTTATTTAGGACCATAATCTTTATGGACCGTGTTTAATGGTCTTAAGGGCTTTCGTAGATAATGTTTTTTATGTACCATTTCCTATGTTGTAAAAATGTTCTTTTGATAATTTTCTTTTGAATATGATTTTCTTTGGGTTGTAAAAATGTTATTGTAAGTTCTCAAGAATGATGTTCACCTTTCTCTGTTGTTTGAAAATAGCCTTTCATAACAAACGAAATAAAAGTGTCTCCAATTGTCTTGTAACTATTTCGAGATTTATTATCATCATACTAATGGATTTGAGTACTAAATACTATTGTTCTACTTAAGTCAAATCATAAAAAACCGAATTGTTACATTATTCGATGCACGTTTCACATTCAAAACTACGCCAAGGTAGAAGACGTAGGTAAGGAGACGTCCACTTGCGATTAAGTTTTTTTTCTATCACAAAAAAAATGTTATTGAGATTTTTTAAAAAGTCTCCATAGCTGCCCTTAAGTCTTGAAGTTGGCGGTGTGGGAACTCCCACGTGCCTCGGAGAGCATGTCCCCTGCGTCTGATCTGTCTCCAGTCGTGTCGGCCTGCCGTCACATCGGATCATGAGAATGAAAGAAAAGAGAGTGCCCCTGTATTTGCGCACATACTTGTGCACGATAATATCGCCTGCGTACCGATCACTGTTGAGATTGGCCACCATGATCACCATCGGTCGAGGAGGCATTACTATTATGAGATTGGAAAATTGAACATCGTTATTCTGTTACAGGACAGCTACACGGAGGTGACGGTGGCCGCGCCGGCGGAGAGCGAGGAGCACTGCCACTGGAAGCGGCCAGAGCCGCCCAGCGCGGTGCCACAGCTACTCGCCGCTTTAGTACTATGCTTCGTGTTTATGGTACGATACATTTTCATTAGCCAAAGTTATTATAACGCTAGGTGTCCAAATGTCCGCATCGTACAGAGAGACGCATTGGATTTAGCGAATCGTATTATTCTGTATAGAATGTCACACATGTGCATGCACTGATCCGCATTGTAAGGATCGCTATAGGATCTTCTATACAAAATAAATCAGATGGATACGGTACCGATATGTGGAAGCGTAGCAGTTTGTCTACCCTTCTAGTACTATCTCCCCTTATTTAGAAAAATCAGATGATGTTTAACTTTGACTTTTGACGTGAGATAGTAAAATATATTTTTTTTTTTTGATTAGTCAATGAGTAAATGAGGTATTCTTCTACCTTTATGTAAATCATTTTGAGTATTGAATTGTTGTCTGTTGTTTAAATTAAAGTTATTTGATTCGATTTTGTACAAATGTACTATAAAGCGCAGGACTCATAAAGAATCTTTATGTACAGTGTATTTTATGTGTTGTTAAATTGAAGCAAATAAGCTGAAGAAAGTAATAAGCCATTAAATGAAAGCAATATAATGTAGACATTGTATGAGCGTTTTATGAGACGGCTATGAAGCTGTAAACTATACCTTATCTTTATAAGGCGACAAATCGTTGACTGCCTCGTTAGTTTAGTGGTTGCTTCTTTGCCTACAGATCGATCGGGTCTCGGGTTCGATTACCGCGTGTGACCAAAAAAAAATTGTTATCAAGATTTTTTAACAAAAAGTTTCAATAGCAAGTCTGAGTTTAGCCACCATGACCGATATCGGTCGGGGAGACATTAAGGCTTCAAAGTAAATCAGCAAAACGAAGTGTATCAAGTAATTAGTATAGGAATTTGACATTTATTAATTTATGTAATTCAAACATACCCAGTCCCTTATGAAACAAAATTTACTATCAAATATGTTGAGACTCAGTATTAATACTAACTTGAAATAAAACATAAAGGTTGCTTATTAAGATTTACACTTGTAAAAAATATAACAATAATCTACGACTCATGCACAAATACTCTTTAAAAGAAGATATGACTTCCTATTGAGTCCCCATTTATAAACCTAAAAGTCCATACATTATTATTACTTACTTTAAAGTTCTATACGTTTGTCTCTAGATATGTGAACTGATAGGCGGATATCTAGCCGGCAGCCTGTCGGTAATGAGCGACGCCGCACACATGCTGAGCGACTGTGGCGGGTTCGCACTCGCTTTGCTCGCGTTCCGGTGCGCGTCGCGACCCCCCACGGCCAACATGTCCTATGGATACAGACGCGCTGGTAAGGACTGTACTCAGATATAAAGGTTTATAAGTAGGTAGGTGCCTGTCGGTAATGAGTGACGCCGCACACATGCTGAGCGACTGCGGCGGGTTCGCACTCGCTTTGCTCGCGTTCCGGTGCGCGTCGCGACCCCCCACGGCCAACATGTCCTATGGATACAGACGCGCTGGTAAGGACTGTACACCGATATAAAGGTTGATAGTCAGATGTGATGAGGAACGCAGTGCACATGCTAAAGGATTGCGGCACATTTGCACTTGGTTTCCTCGCGTTTCGATGCGAGTCGTGAGTCATGTGCTTTGGATACAAACGCTCTGGTAAGGACTGTACACAGATACAAAGGTATATATGATAGGTAAGTACCTGTGATGAGTAACGCAGCGCAGATGCTTAAGGATTGGGGCACATTCGTACTCGCTTTGCTCGCGTTCCTTGTGTTCCGTGCTTTGGAACGCGGGAACACGAACGCGGTCAATATATTCAATTGATACAGACGCGCTAGTAAAAACCTTTCTACCTTTATACTTTACGCAAGTATAAAAGTAGATAGGTAGGTTGGTCTGTGATGACCGTAATCGCACTCGCTCTGTTAGTTCCGTAGCGTTGCGATGCGATACCCAACCTGCAACGGCGAACATGTCCTATGGATAGGTGCCAATCTGATCAAATTAAAAAACCTTAAAAAATATAATTATAAAGGTTGATGTAAGTTTTAAATGCTAGGAATTAAACTTAACACTTGTCTAAAACAATATTATTCCCCGTTAGCAGTTCTTTCGTTGTAACTAAAGTGTGCAATGTAAGTTTGATTCATGATTCGCAACGGATTTTCGTACGGAACATTAGACGCAATGGGTATCAATAAATAAGTAAATCGGTAATTTTATAGCCAATCTATTTTTGTAACACGTGTACGAACGGACTGGAAAAAAACAATATATTAGTAGTGACCTCCCTGACCGGATGCAGTGAGGAATATGTTTTGACATCAAAGGTCAAATGTATAGATATTATACACTGCATACAGTTTAAATATTGGAGCTTCTCCAAATTTGCATTGGAAATATTATGCTCTTGTTGATATTTAGAACATCTTCGAGGTATTTCCAATATTATTTTCCTGTCTTTTATATTTAGAAGTATAGATAAAATTTAGAAAATTAATTCGACTTGGAAATGACCAATATGTATTTAAAATTACTCACTGATTCACACTCTTGCTTATTCTTTGAGATTATTGGGTTCATAATGAAATCTAAAAGTATTTAACATATTGATTTGTTTTAAAAAAAGGTAATTCAACATTTTTTTTGATGTGGCCAGAGTGAGTTTTCCTGATTCATCTGCCTAAAATAATATACTTATCAATTTATTACAGAGGTCCTGGGCGCAATGGCGTCCGTGTTACTCATATGGGCGCTAACCGGCGTGTTCGTGTACGTCGCCGCGCTGCGCCTGCGCACCGGCGAGTACACCATCGAGCCGGACATGATGATGATCGTGTCGGGCTGCGGGGTGGCGTTCAATGTGCTGTTGGCGCTGGTGCTCCACGGGTGCGCTTCGGATATTGGTGAGTTATGGGTCATTTATTATTATTATCTTATCAATTACGCAAGGGCACCTTCTTAGCTAGGATAAGATTAATATAAAAAATATTATTATTTTGCTTGAATTTTTTAACAGTACAAGCCTTAAATGTGTTAGACTTTTTACATCTTTACGTTATATAAATTATTGTTTTAAACATCCGATATTAATATCGCTGATGTTGAAATTGTATCATGCAGTAAAAGATGTAGAACCACTTTATCTACTAGTGATACTATAAAGATCACATTTGCATTTGCATATTGCAATTAATGAGAAATCTATTCAAACGATTCGTCACTAGAAAAAAAGTACAAATTTATTTATTGGCATCAAAATAGAATGCATAGGTCGGTAAAAAATTATAATACTACTTAAATATATATTTTGAATTATATCTGTATTTCAGCTCATCACCACACGCACGGCGGTGCTGCGTGCACGCACGCACATGCGAACGCGTCACCGAAGCGTTTCCGTTTGTTCCGCCGGCGGGACAAACAAGCCAACGGCAGCTTGGCCAATGGAGACTACAGTCTGAAGGATATGGCCTCGACTGAGACCACCGTGGTTAGCGCTTCGCAGAGGTGAGCGTAGCACAGATTTATTATCTCTTTCTGTTTAGCCTATTAGTGCACATACAGCGCTTCGGTTTATCCTGTAGGTAGGAAAAACAAGCAAGGTTAGCTTGGCCAACGGGAACTATATTCTGAAGGATATGACTTCGTTTGAAGATTTCTAGTCCACTAGCATGTAAACGTATTGACACTATCGTTGGAAAGATATGGGTTCGACCGAGACTCGCATTAACATATTACATTTTAAAAATCAATTTGGTTGTAAAGTAATTAACTGATTATTTTTAATTGATCGTAACGGTCGTCACCTAAACAAAATTGATTGCTTGAAATGTTTTTGGCTAGGACTTTTGCGCCTTTTCAACTTACATAAAAGATTTTTATATTAATATTAAACCATACAAAATGTTATTGTGAATTTTTATATTCCAGAAATATTAATCTACGGGCAGCTCTCATTCACGTGATCGGAGATCTCATACAAAGCTGTGGAGTTCTTCTTGCTGCCATACTCATTAAATTCTATGTAAGTCTTGAAAAAAATTATCCCAACAAAGACATACATGTGATATGAAATTCACTAAGAAAAGTATTGAGATCCATAAGAGTATGAACTTCTGTTTTAACTCGGGAAGCAAATGACAGGAATCACATGGCGCATCTGCCTTTCTCGGAACATGACTGACGTGCTGTCACATGTAATATTTTTTGAAACTCAATAAATTTAAATTCATAGATAAATTAATAGTTTGAAGAATTATATCCTAAAAGTGACACACACCATAAAAAAATTGTTAATACAAATTAAAGCTTTAATTACACTGCAATAAAGTTCAAAATCCCCTGCAGCCGGAAGCAAAGGTGATAGACCCGATCTGCACGTTCGTGTTCAGCGTGCTCGTGCTGCTGACGTCCGCGCGCGTGGTGCGCGACGCGCTCGCCATGCTGATGCAGGCTGTGCCGCATGACTTTAGGTATTTATGTAGGGAAGAACGTTTCGAATTTCAAATATTTATGGTGTTTTTAGGTTAGTGCGTTCCTTCCTAAGTAGAGCTAGTAGAATCTGCAAGAAAAAAAAGGGTATTTTAGAAAAAGATGAGAATATTTTTTTTGGATATGCAAAAAGAAATATAACTAGTAGGATCTAGTTTAGACGTCATGCAAGAAAAAGAAAGGTATTTTGAAAAACATTCGTGAACATTGTAAATACATAACAAAAAATTAAACATTATTTATTAGACTGTAGCACCGTAGTGTATTTCATGAACCTTTGTTTGTTTGTTGTTTAATAAATATTGGTTTCAGTTACGCAACTTTGTAGCATTAAAATCAAACATTATATGCTTTCGATTTAAAGTGTATAACATCGTTCGCAGATATCGCGAATGCGTCAGCGCGCTGTCCGCCGTGAGCGGCGTGCGGCACGTGCACTCCGTGCACGCGTGGGCGCTCTCCACGCACCACGTGGTGCTCACCGCGCACGTCGCTATCGGTGAGCGCGCACCTTTATATCTTACCAAAAAAATAGCTTTACCGATGCCTATTCACGATTGAACATTAGATGTTATTTATTTATTTTCTAAGGCACCCCAACGACTTATTTACTAATTACTAATACATTCATGAAAAATCCCCATCCCATTCTTCTCCCATCCTGTGCCACTTCTATCCCAATTTCCCATCATTAATTGTCTCCCTATCAACTCTCGTTCCATAAAGCCGGCAAGGCATCTGCGACACTTGGTTGTTGTAGATGTTCATGGGCTGCAGTCAGTCGCTCAATATCAGATAGGAGTGCACAGCGCTTCTACGAACAATTTTTACAATTTAAAGAATTTAACAGATAATAATAAATTTTGAAAAAAAAATGTTATAGATATTATTATCGCTAGGTGACTAAGGACAATATCAGCAGCTACTTATTCAATAAAGATTTATTACATGTATAAATTTTGCATAGGAAATAGTATATTTTCATTCCTCAATTACTGATGATAGGGGCAGCTAGTGACATTTTTGTTTTATTTTATATTATTTTATTTTTTTATTTTACAAAAAACTTAGGGCTACAAATATACTACAATTTACATTTTTAGGTACAAATAAAGCCAATTATAAGTCTTCCCATATAAAAACTATTAGTAATAAGTTTGGTAGGCAGTACAGTCAAAAGGGCTCCAATTATTTAAGCGAAGAATTCTTTGCTTATATATTGTTTTATATTGTCTATATATATCGTCTTAACAGATGAGCTAGCAGACTGGGAGGCGGTTCTATCCCGGTGCCAGAGCCTGGCGCGCTCCCAGTACGGGGTGGCCAGCGCCTGCTTCCAGGTGGAGAGGTACAGCGCCGAGATGTCCGTGTGCCAGAGCTGCACGCACCTGGCTGCGCCCTGACACCTTTCCACGCTGTGCCGTTAGCGAAACGGTAACTGGTCTATGTTTTAATGAAAAATAAATGAGCTTACTTTTTTTATTATTGTCTTTAAAAATGTAACTGTGTTGTGTATGATTAAGCCATTCTCTACGCCATCTTGATTGATATAGTCTATATTACTGCCACAAGTTAACGAATCCAACAGCACCTCACTTGCTTTTATCTAAGACAAACACATTTTTATACTTTCAATTCCACTATATTAACACTTTTTACAATAATGTTTTATTTATTTAAACACGACCGGTTTCATACATCATCGTCAGGTAGTTAAAATTAAAATTGTCAAAATCCGTCTAGGCGTTTTGGATGTAGGGTGTGCCAAAGAAATGGACATTGATAATGGACAAACAAACACTCAAAAAATATTACCCTCCTTCTGTCGTAGTCGGGTAAAAATGGGATGAGGTTGTGTCTATGACACGTGTGTATGTGTAGGTACTGTGCCGTCAGCGACAAGCGGACAACTAGAGGTTCAATCCCGGAATTTACAAATTAATTATCGGAATAGATGATTTTCTCTTTAGTCCCTTTAAAATTCCATGAATGGCTCAGGAACAGGGCAGAGTTAAAACAAGTTTGAAAAATTGAGCTTATCAAAGGAGGGTCCGATAAACTATAGGACCCCCGAAGATATTTAGAGTATATAAGTTATTACTTCCAAAATCTTGAGACTATTATTCTATTGTCTATTAGTAATTTAGTTGTTAACAATTTACTTATCTCATAATTTTATTTGCAGATGACTTAAACTGACTCCAACACCAAACGGCACAGGCGAGGAACCAAAAACGACAAAACCAAAACGTGACAAGTCTGTAACTATTGTAATAATTAATAAATTATAAAGTATTAGGACTATTAGCCAAATTTCTAATCTTCGATGTTTATATTTAGAAAGAAATTTAAAAATATTCTAGACCTTTCATCGATTTCTCAGTAGATTGAAGTAAACGACTATTGACTGAGATGTTAGAACGAGTCCAGTCGATATTTAAATAATTTTTTAATAGTCATTGCAAAATAAATAATTTATAAAGTGTTCTATTTAATTATAAACCAGTGGTATCATAATAGAAAATGATCTCATTTGCTTGCTCATTTTACTTGTTAAACAGTTTGCACAAATCTTCATTATAGTTAATTTATTTTATTTAAATAACTTGTTTTAAGTGTTTG
Source organism: Phoebis sennae (assembly GCA_001586405.1). Classification (NCBI taxonomy): domain Eukaryota; kingdom Metazoa; phylum Arthropoda; class Insecta; order Lepidoptera; family Pieridae; genus Phoebis; species Phoebis sennae. The sequence continues at coordinate 57,198 of LQNK01000259.1, read as the reverse complement.
TTTTTTTTATTTACCACGGTTTGGGTTTTAAACATGACAACATCGATCGACTTAAAGATTTAGAAGTCATGACTATAAGTTCAATATTTGAAAATTAAATTTTTATTCAATATTTTCAATTCAATATTTAAAAATTGAAAGTACATAACTTTCAACAAATTCGTGCCAAATATTAAAGGCTATGTGTAATTTGACAAATAATTATTGTAGTTATAAGGAAATTATAGATATTTATATTGTAAAAAAATATTGTATTGAGTGTTGATATAAATTTTGTAATTAAGTAAGATTTAAATAAAATATTACGTGTTACATTTCGGACTCTGGACTTTGATGAAACTAGCAGGGTGTAAAAAGTATTAGGAGGTTAGAAATAAGAGACGAGTATGGAATATAAGGATATGACGACGCCAAACAAAAGTAGGTATTAATTATTTATAGTTAAGGTATAAAATAGTAAAAGAAACATGTTATTATTTTTTTATTTGAAATGTAGTTGATACGGGCTGGTCTTGTTTATGTATATATTGGAAAAAATATTAAAATGTAGACAAAATATTAAATAGTATACTGCGATTGTCTAGCTAATTGTTTCAAATCTGTTTTTTAATTATATTTTAGATTCTTATGCATAATTCTTGTCTGTCTATACTTAAATTTTATATAAATATTTAAAACGTAGTGATTGCAGTCTACAATGTATGTAAATTTCTTATGTCATTAACTAAAGCTGTATTATAATCCTATTTTCTAATAATTTAATTTTTCAATTACAATACTGCTCAATTCTTTTCCTCTATTACCATTATATTGTAACCAGATATTATCATTAATTATAGCATTAAAGATCAAACATAAATAAAAATGTTCTTTATTTGCTCGTTTAATATGGGGCATTTTTAAATTTAAAAATACCCTTTATCGATTTAAAAATTTCTTCAATAATGCACTGATAATGAGTGTCTGAAATTTAAGAATCGTTTCTAAAAGGAGGATTTGAACTATTATCCAAAGAATTCTGAAATAACTGATAGTACTTACGCGTTTAGATGTTTTATAATGTGCTCAAAATGTTTGTAATAATTGTGATAGCCTTGTTTATAAGTATGATGTAGATTGAACTGTGGCTTACTCTATTTTTCTTACTCTGTATTTCTAGTAATAAAAGCTATTTTCATTAAAATCTTACTTTCAGAGAGATGTAATTTAGATTCATACCTGCGCTAGAATTAACTAGTAAAAATAATTAAACTGGTTATATTTCTATGTTTAACTTTTTGCTATTTATTACAAAATAACATTTGAAATGTAGCTATTAGAATAAAGATTTTTTTAATTGGCCCAGGTTCTACATATTATAAATACTATTTTTTTTCTTCATACTTTATTACATAATATAGCCTGACAGTAGTCTAGTAAGTAAGCCTATTTAGTTCTTGAATTGTTATTATAGATTCAATAAATGCTTCAATGTAAATGATAAAATGTACAAATTTAAATGGACGTCTAAAGTAGTACAATCTTACGAAATATATTAAGGGTTTAAAACATTTCGAAGCATTATTAAAAGCTATCAGTATTGAGTATTTATAGTGCAGTAATTTGTTAAGCGTGAGAAATCTATATTAAAATTAAAATTAAAATCATGATAAATTTACTATGTTTGACGTTTGTCTACCACACTTGTGAATATAGAAATTACTAAGACCTAGGTTGTGTAAAATATTTCTGTTTATTTATGGAAAAAATAAATCTTCAGTGTACCGATTGTCACATTGGTGAAACAATCACAATTTACCGTAAGAATGTAGTGCTTTAGTTCTTAGTTGCCAAATTGTAACCAAAAAACTTATTTTTATATTTTGTAAGTAATTGGTGAAAAATTGTTTATTTTAGTTGATGTTATAAATGTATTTTGCCGTCCTTTGTAATACATAACTGTTGTTTAGTCTGTTGTAATCAATGATATTAAAGGAAATTAAAGAATAATATTTGTTTTAATTTATCCTGAGTTACAGTTTTCTTTCATGCCTGTGTATTTGGAATTTTAGTTGATCATGAGTTACTGTTTTTTTATACCTTAGTTGTCACCCCGATAAACAATAAATATACTTTGATTAGTATATAATCAAAGCGTTATATTAATTTACAGTTTTTGAATATCTTGTATTTTGTAGGTAAATGTAATTGTGTGGAATAGACCGGCAAGGGTATGCGACGTTTTCATAGGGTGGGCTTGAAATATCTTACAATGTTTTGTCTCTGTTGTAAAAATAAACTATTGATATATACAAAATTTACAACATAGAAGACATTTGCTTAAGTCAACTTAATAACTTAACTTTGAATAGGTCTATTCATGTTAAAAACTAATATTGATAGGAATCCTTACTCACTTTATCACATTCAAATTTCATTCAACGATTAAAATATAAAAATTATTTTATCATTATTTAACAGATTAACACTTTATCTGTATCTCTTTGTCATAGATAAATGACACATGTCAAAATTTGGCTGACAATTTTCCCGCCAAATATGCGTTACGGCCAAACAGGCCAATGCTGCCGTTTTCTTAACAATTGAAAAAATTACAATTGTTTTATTAAAAATCGCATTTATATAAATCAAATCAAGATGGGTATTATTGGTTTATCCAAATTGATTGCGGATATCGCCCCACAAGCTGTTAAAGAAATGGAAATAAAGAATTACTTCGGTATGTGTCCAAATTATGTCTCTAGTCCCTTTTGTTTACGATAATACGGATTTTTTAATAAAACAAATTAATTTGCAGGTCGTAAAGTAGCCATCGATGCTTCTATGAGTTTATATCAATTCTTGATAGCAGTGAGGAGTGAAGGTAAGTGAAAACCATTTCGCTATTTTTGTTTTGTTTTACACGTGAGTTTGTAGACTGTTTTCTGTAGCATTACTTAGTGATTTATAGAAAATAATGTAATCCAATCCTTATAGGTAGATATAGCGACATTTTAATATATATACTTATAATACCTATATGATATATCAATTGCTTACAGGAGCACAACTAACATCTGTTGATGGTGAAACAACATCCCATCTGATGGGTACCTTCTACAGGACCATTCGGTTGGTGGAGAATGGTATTAAGCCTGTATATGTGTTTGATGGCAAGCCACCAGAAATGAAATCACATCAATTGAATAAGCGTGCAGAAAGAAGAGAAGAGGCGGAGAAGGAATTACAGAAGGCTACTGAAGCTGGTAAAATCATTTTTTTATGCATAGATAAAAGCTATGCACTTGATGATTAACATGTTTAAGTGAAGATGATTATTTCTTGATATTGCATCGCCTTAAAATAACCCTAAATTTTATTAAAATACTAACTCTGTTCAGTAGTTGTGGCATGATTGTCACACAAATGTTTCAACATCAAAACTTTCTCATTTATAATATTAGTAGGTTAATTGGATTAGTAGGAATTCAAATAGTAATGCTATAGTAGTAGGATGAGTAAGGTCTTGTTGTGAAGCCTATGCTTCTTAATATTGTAGGCTTTATTGTCTGCAATATTAATATCAGCTTATACATATTTCTTAATGATTTTGCATGATGGTAACATTTAAGTAAATATGGAAAAAATAATAATTTATGTATAATTTTTATTCTAAGAAAACATAAAATAGTATGATTATGTGTTAAAATGATATGTAGGTGACCAAGCATCCATGGAGAAATTCAACCGGCGCCTGGTAAAAGTAACGAAGCAGCACGGTGAGGAAGCCAGAGAATTACTAAAACTGATGGGAGTGCCGGTCGTGGAGGCACCATGCGAGGCTGAGGCACAGTGTGCAGCTCTGGTATGTATCTTATATTACAAATTACTTGCAATTGATTGTTAATTATATTTTTAAATAAAATGCTTATACACAATAATAAGTGTAATATGCAATCATTTTAATTTACCCACTTTAAGTGTACCTATAAATTATAATAAATCATCTAGCAGCTAGCTGATGGAGTAAATTTTAGATTAAATAAAATATTTTCTTTTATGTATCATTTTAAAAGTTTTATATCCTTAAGAGTAGTATTAACTTTTTTTATTGGTTAAAAAAATTAATATTGAGTTTGAGAATTTCTTAGAAATTGTGCAGTTAAGAACTAAATATATGTATGTATAAATTTAAGATATTTTTAATGAATTTATTGATTTTTCTTTGTTTCCATAAAAAATATATTGCAATATAAATTCAATACTTGTTACAGGTAAAAGCTGGGAAAGTATATGCCGTAGCAACAGAAGATATGGACGCATTAACATTTGGATCAAATGTATTGCTCCGGCACCTCACATTCTCAGAGGCGCGTAAGATGCCCGTCCAGGAGTTCCACCTCGACCAGGTGTTAAGTGGACTGGAACTAAATCATAATGAGGTAAGGATATAATTTGTCATCTGACATTACGTTATGTCCATTCAATGCTAGATTATTTTGTTATTGTGTGTACATTAATTTTTGGAGTGTACAATAAAGTGTCTCCATTCATTAATAATTAATTTATGTACTCTATACACAGTTTAAGTGCTTATAAGCGATTTTTGTCAAGGGTCGCCAGTAACACCTGAAAGGGTATTGAAAACGCCACACTATAGTATAGAACATTAATAAGTTTCTTTTTCTTTTTGTTAGTTACCACAAGCTGTGTCTGCCTTTAATTGGGGCTACATCTTATTGTCCAACCATACTGTATCTTGTTTTTATAAAAATTGTATTTTAGATGTAGACCTGTTGGTAGAACTTCTATAAATAAAAAAAATATATATATATATATGTATAAGGAACTGGAACTAATTATTAAGAGGGAAGATTTGTTTGTTTGTATTAAATAAGGTCCGAAACTCCAGGACCAATTTAGATGATATTTTGTACAGGGATTCTTTGAAACCCCTGGAATGTGATAAGATAGCTTTTATATATAAGTCCTACGGGAACAGAATATATACGCGGGTGAAACCGTGGAGCTCGGCTCGTATTTTTATAATCAAAATCTTAGATGTAAACTAAATTACAATAAATATCATGTATATTTGTGCTATTTTCAGTTTATAGACCTCTGTATCCTTTTGGGATGCGATTACGTTGGATCCATCCGCGGCATTGGCCCCAAACGAGCGATAGAACTCATCAGACAACATCGCAGCCTTGAGGAGATCCTGCGGAACATTGACACTAAGAAGTATCAGCCTCCAGAGGACTGGGACTTTGCTAATGCGAGGAGGCTGTTCTTGGAGCCGGAGGTTAAGGATGGGAGTGAGATTGAGGTTAGTTAATTAAAGTTAATTATTAATGATTCTATACATAGTTGTAGCGATAAGGCCGCCTGTTGTACGATGTTCTATATGTGTACTCTTTAACCGTAAAATATGTATTTTAAGTACAATAAAGAATTTCTATTCTATTCAACATAGACTTAGGTGTAGTGAGGACTCTGCAAAGTTCGGTTAAAGCATCAAGAAACTTCAACATTATGAAAAATCTCAACTTAGTTTTTATTGTTAGCGTAGGCAAGAAGTAATATTGTAGTGCATTGAAACCATGAAGAATCAATCTTTAAATAATGGTAGTAATTCGTCCTATGAGAAAATGCTTACCATAATTTTAAAACCAGGTAAACATGAACTGCACACCCTCTTTATTTTTACATTTATAATTTGGTTGTGGTAGCCTTACTTCATAGATTGTCATTTTATTGAAAGTCTGTAACTTACAATAACAAATATTTTTATATTCCAGTTAAAATGGACAGATCCAGATGAGGATGGTCTTGTAAAGTTTCTCTGTGGTGACAAGCAGTTCAACGAAGATCGCGTCAGGAACGGCGCTAAGAAACTACTCAAAGCTCGCTCTGGTACTACACAAGGAAGGCTCGATGGATTCTTTAAGGTAATAATAATATGAATGGCTGTCCCATTGTAAAATTTTACGACTATGGAAGCATTAAGTAAAGTCCGATTTCATAAGTTAGGTGCAACTTATGAAGAGTAAGCAATAAGAGTGTTTATCTTCTCTATGATTTGAATTTGATAAATGTAGTAAATATTTTACTAAGCCATGTATGGGATTGCATGCGATTATTATACCTTTATACCAGAAATAATACAACATATTCATATTTTAAAAGAGCTAAAAGTTGAAACATTAAAAATTTAAATTTCCCGTGACAACTAGATAGGTTGGCAATAGGTAACCATATCACACCAATAAATTTTATTTATTCAATGATTTTAGAAAATATATTGTTTCTATATCACATGTTATATTCTAGGTATTATCAACAACACCAAATCCCAAACGTAAAGCCGAAGAGGAGAAAAAGAACGCAAACAAGAAAGCGAAAACTGGCGGCGGCCGGGGGCGGAAACCAAAATAAATTAACTATATTTTATATTAAGGGCTAATTAAGTTTTCAGCATTTGGACTGGTTCCTACAATCTTAATCCGCGGCCATTACAATTATAATAATTATGAGCTTCTTACTAGAAAGCTATAATAATAAAAAAAAAAACAAATTTTGACCAGCATCCATACAGTAAATTGATTATAATATTCATACTAATCAAAGATTGTAACAGTTGTATGTCATGACTCCATTGTATTCAAATGTTGGACCGAGATTGTCATTTTAAGACTTCATTATTGTGTATGTTTCTGTTAATTATTGTGATATGATGAATGCTTTAATTATGAAACAATTTTTATTTGTAATACCTTACCCTTTATACAACACACTAAAGTACATAAATATAACTGCTACCTGCTGCCCATTTTCTATAAATAATAAAAAAATGTATATTATGAAGTTTTTTTATTCTTAGTGAAACATATTTTCAATTTCAATAGACTAGTGTTTCAGGGAAACTCATCGAAAAGCTCCAAATAAAAGAAGTCACAGTGTGATAAATATTTAATTCACGTCATCCAACATAAAATAACATCTAAAGAGCAACAATTTCAATAATTTATAATTTCTCTACCATCAACATAAAAAAAATCAAAAACAAAACGAGCATAAAATTGAGTACATGAATCACCTACAAAGCATACAAATTTTATCAAATTCAGATAAAATCTTTCTAAAACACATCCATCAAAAATGTCACCATAAATTGATAAAAGTTATAATATAAAATAAAATAATTTGTATAAGGAAATAAGTTAAAACACCAAAATTTACGTCAATATAACTTTTTAGCTCGAATATTGATAAATTGTGAAAAATACGTGCGCCATATTTAAACGATGACGTTTTAATTTTGGCGCATAAACATAATCTATTATCTATTGGTCATTCAATAATATTAAATCAAGACACTATTTCAACGTTTTATTAGTTCACTTTATACAATTTTTTATATAAATTTTGTGATAGTGCAATTGAGTATTTTAATACCAGTTTTCCTTCAGGAAGTTAATAAGTCCGTTGGTAGAGGCGTCATGGTTGGAGATCTTCTTGTTGTCCTGTAGTTCAGGTTCGATGGCCTTCGCCAGCTGCTTGCCGAGCTCCACGCCCCACTGGTCGAACGAGTTGATGTCCCAGATCACGCCTTGTGTGAAGATCTTGTGCTCGTACATTGCTAAGGAACATTATTAAGTTTTAAGAACATATTAATACTATTAAATAATAATGAGAATTAAAATTATTTTTTTTAACCAATTCAATTACTTTTTATGAACGAGTTAATAGAAAAATTCTTAAAAATATTTTATGAAAATACAGCATGTGCTCAATTTTTGATAATAGAGGTTAATGAAGGTACTAGGTAATTCAGAACTAAGAAGGAATTATTTATTCTTCATTGTATGTAAAACTAAAAATTTACAAAGTACATTCAAAATCTATGTGCTTACTAAGTCACTAACATAATTATCTTAATATATTCTTGAGCCATTTATTCTTCAGTATAACTAAGAAATTCAAAAAGAAAAAATATTCAATAAAAATACATATCATCTACTCGATCTTGAAAATAGAGGTAAAGTTACTTATTCTTCATTGTTCGTAAATACAAAGTACATTTAATAAAAATAATTTTATGGCTCGTGGCTATAAGCTATCTCTTACTGACATATCTGGTATATTCTTGAGCCCTAAATTGTTAAAGTAAAAAAATAGTTTTCAAAATAAAATGATCTTACCAATAAGAGCGCCAAGTGTGAAGGGTGAGACTTGCTTAACTACAATGGAGTTGGTGGGCCTGTTGCCCTTGAACACCTTGTGAGGGAGGATCTTAGCGACGGCTTCAGGCGCCATACCAGATTTCTCCAATTCTGCTTTCGCCTGTTAAAATTACATTTTATTTTATTGATAATAATTGTAAGTATGGATTATTTCAAGATGACGGTAAAGTTGCAAAATCAGGGCAAAGAGATAAAAATATATGTCAACATGAATAATAAAAGATTTGAGTTTAAAGTTTATAACCGTTCCGCTAAAACAATCTAAATAACCATTCCACTATGAATAATCTTCATCACTACATAGTTTAGAACAGTTGTTCCTGCTGACAGTCCCTATGTTTAAAACGACAAGCGCAACGGTTTTGATGCCATTTTCTTATTAGATAGAGTGATTTAATTGATTTGTAAAAAAAACACTGCACTAGTGTAAAAATAACTTCACAAAGAGTAATTTAAGATGAGATAATAATATATGCAAGGTCAGGATGGATCCAAATTTAAAAATAAAAACTTTTCATTACCTCGGCCTCACTCTTTCCCTTCATGAGAGCTTCAGTTTGCGCCAAGAAGTTAGCCAGTAAGATCTTGTGGTGGGCGCCTCCCGCTATGGGGTTGTGAGTTATCGCTGGCGCTAGGAAGTCGCAAGGAATGAGACTGTAAATAAAAACAGATTTTTAATGTTGATTTTTCTTTGAGAGGAGACGAGAGAAAGATAAATGAAAGATAACTGATGAACATACTTTTTTAGAAAACTAGATAACTGATGAATAAACATAGTTTTTTTATACTTGATAGATTGTATTGACTTCTTAGTACATCGGGTTATGAGAGTAAAGGAATAGAGAGTGCACCTGTGTTTGCGCACACACTTCTCTATAATATCTCCCGCGCCGTTGAGATTGGCCACCATGGCCGAAATTCGGTTAGGAGGAACGTTTTTTTTTAAATAAATATCAGTAGTGCAGTGTAAAATAAAAATAGTGACAGTGAACTATTTCCTCGAAGCATATGAACGAAGTGACTTCCCCCTATGCCCGGTTCCTATAAACGACGGAACGTCATAGTATAACACTTTGGTATAACACAAACGAATGGTTTTCATAACGGGTAGTTCTAATCAACCAATCAAAACCAAGTTTTGGTAGTTATGTTAACGTCACGTTCAATAAAGAAACGCTTCGGACTTACGCATAGAGGGATATCGTACTGTCCGTAAGTAAAATAACTCGTTTTATTTTTATAGGAACTGGGCATTAGCAGACACTAAGCAAGTGACAGTGGACACTATCTTAGAATAATTTTATTGCAGCAATTTAGGTTAGAAAATTACCTATTAGTCTTGTAGGCTAGATTGTAATTAGATGAAGGTACTAAGTTATTTTTAGGACCCTATTTATATATATGTGTCGGCGCATTAAACGAAACGTTATTTTGAAACTGTAAAAAACGACAGCCTGCACGTGCAGGCTGTCGTTTTTTTTTGTCGGTGCTAGTGATGTAAACAAGTGAATCATCGCCCCTCTCCAAGAGCCAAATAAATACACCCGATTGTGGCAGTCTAGGGTCATTCCGTCAGAGGTGCTCATGCTGTGCACATCTCTGTCTATCGAAAGTTATAGTATTTAAAGTAGACAGTGTATTATTTATTATTATTTTGGTGGATTAATTAGTAATCAAGTGAAAGTGATTAAGTGAAAAGTGATAAGTGTTATATGATGGTGTTCTTTTTAATTTATTATATTATTGTTTCAGTACAAATAAACAATTATTATGAGCGAACGAGGTTCTATTGACAATGAAAGTATCCCCTCTCTTATATATATATATATGACGGAGTGGCTCGTCGATTAGAGATAATTAATAATTTCGTAGTTATTTCCAAATAGTTCCTATTGTTTTAATTGCATTTTATTTATGTTACTGATAACATTGAATCAGAGCGGGTAACCCGAATAGGCAAGTAGACGTCATGACGGATGATGCCGGTTGTCTTATGGAGATTGCTAGCGGCGGACGTGGTGATCGTTTGCTATTCTATTGGCTCTGTACGGATCCATTTTAATTACAATTATTTGTCTTTAAATTGATCTTAAGATTGTAAACTAATGGAGTAAAAGACATTGGACTATACGATCAGACTTTTATTTTGTATCAATTCATGTCGCTATCACGCCCACAATTCGATGTACAAGATGGACGCTAGCAAAGACCGCAATGAGGCTTATGGCGCTCTTACATATATATATATATATATATATATATATCAGTAGGGTTGTCATACCGCGTGCCCTGGTGTATGAGCTGGTAGAAGGCGTGTTGTCCGTTGGTGCCGGGCTCGCCCCACACGATGGGGCCGGTACTGTAGTCCACCTGGCTGCCGGACCGCGTCACGTACTTGCCGTTACTCTCCATGTCGCCCTGCTGGAAGTACGCGGCGAATCTGTAATAATGTGAGTATTAATGGTTTATCTTTTTGTAAAGTTTCATCAAAATCTGTTTAGTAGTAGCGATATTGACGTATAAACATCAAACTTTTATATTTTCAATATAATTATACTTTTTATTCTAATAAAACTAAGATAGCGCATAACATATTGTATTCAAATATGATTCAAATTAACTTTCAATAACAAATGTTTATGATACACATAATTTATTTAGTTTTTATAAAACTGATTAATTTCCAAGTTCAAATTCTAGCAGCAAAACACTATAAAAAGTCAAATAATCTATCAACCTTTCTAGTTGATATGATTTCTTCTAGAATCATAAGCATTACTCAGCAAATTGAAAAGCTTAAACAGATGAATAAAATTACCTGTGTAAATACTGATCATAAGGTAAGAGCGCATGCGTCTCGGCGCCATAGAAGTTGCTGTACCACACTCCCAACAGAGCCAGAATAACTGGGGCCTGGAGAAAAAAAAGAATAAAATAATAAAAAAAAAAACAAAAAATGGGCAACACAATTCATATTTAAAAAGTGATAATCAAAAACAAGATTTTATTATATCTTAAACAATCTTGCAGCTTTTTACTCACAAGGATTTTCGGAACAAAACAACCAATTTTGAAGGGAAAAAATATTTCTCAAGTTTCCTCCATACTAGGAGGGTAGCATAATATAATATTTTTCAAAATAATATTTTCCAGTATTAAAAGGTATATCCCTAATTCTAATTCCTATCATAATATCTCAGTTATTAAGTTAAAAATACATACATTTTTCTCCAAGGGTGTGGAACAGAAGTGTTGGTCCATAAAGTTGGCGCCTTCTAGAAGCTTCTCGAAGTTGTCGAAGCCGATGTACAAGGAAATGGAAAGACCGATCGCAGACCATAGAGAATACCTGTGTTACATATTTTGTAAGTTAGTAATTTTATGCCTAGTAATAGATTTAAAAAAATAGTAAAGTTGGCATAAATCTTGAACACTAATTTTGAATATTATAGGAGAGGTAATAATAAAAAAATATTGAAGATAATTATTGAAAATCTGTACCCAAATTAAAAAAAAATACATTTTAAAGGATTTCAAACGCGATTTATTATACATTTTTGCTAACCCGACGTTTCGAACACTACAGTGGTCAAGAGTGCCTGTGATAACAGTCTTCATGAGTGTTCAAAATTTGTATCCTTTAAAACGTATTTTATTTAATAAAGAACTTGCATTAAAACAAACATTAGAAAATACTAATTTTTGTATTTCTTACACTGGACTTTTCATTTTAAGTGGCATCATACTCTTTTGAAAATACGATTGCATTGCGTAAAGATCGAATATGCCCAAGCAATAACTTTTATTTTATTATTAACTAGCTGCGCCCCGTGGGAATATCGGGATGATATATAGCCTATCCTCGATAAATGGGCTATCTAACACTAAAAAAAATTTTCGAATCGGACCAGTAGTTCCTGAGATTAGCGCGTTCAAACAAACTATTCAGCTTTATAATACTAGTATAGACGATTACATACCTTCCACCAACCCAGTCCCAGAATCCGAACATGTTGTTAGGGTCGATACCGAAAGCTGTGACCTTCTCGCCATTCGTGGACAGAGCTACGAAGTGCTTGGATACCGCTGCAGGCTGTTAATAAAAATATTGAATTATTGATATACATGATAGATTGTATTGTGACTTTTTTCCACTATTTATTAGTAAACTTTTTTTTAATTAGATTTTGTTTTATTCGAAGACGGTTATTTTTTTTAATAATAAAAAACAAAAACAATTTGCTACTTTTTTCAAAAGAATACCTAAGTGCTATTAAAATGTCTTCATTAAATACATCTTATGTAAAAGATGTATATTAACTTATACATGTCTTCATGGTAATATCAATTAAGATAATAAATTATTTATTCCCACTAGTTCAACTTTCTAGAGATTTTAAAATAGTTGAACAACTGGAAAAAAGAATTCCCAGTAGTTCAGAACTACTCAGTTGAACTACTGGGAGCTAACATTTATATACTTTGTCTGATAGTTATGATTTTGGTGATTCTTTGCTGACCTAGAATTGCTTTTTGAAAGGCTAATAAGTATTTCACATTGTAAAGATTTTATGTTAAGAATTCAGCCACTGAGACAATGTTTTTCTATTTCAGTTGTTATATGTATTTGAACTGATGCACGGTTTTCTGGAAAACCTTCAATCTTTATCCTTAAATAACCTTCCTCACAGCTCCTTAGGTATTATAAAAAATGGTTTGGCAATTACTAAGTTTGTCACGAAGTAACATAATATTTTACCATTCATTTTTGGATAATTTAATTATCCAAAAATGAATAGTAAAATAGCTTTATTATTTTATGTTTAAAGGAAGCTTTAGATACTATGCGACTAAGTGTTGGAATAATTTGCCACCATCTTCGAAAATCGAGATCTTTGTCAAGCTTTAAAAACCTTTATAAAAAGCATCTGCATACCAAGTTACAAAGCAACTTTTAACTCAACAAAACTTATCTATATCTAACTTTATAAAATATCTAATTATATATCGATAAAAAAACAGTTAAGTCACCCTCGAAGTTATTATCAGTCTTTTCCTTATTCTTGCTTATTCATCATTATTATGATAAATCACAGTTTAATATTTATGTCCCATTATCAACAGTATATTTTACTGTATTTACTTATTTAATTAATTATTTATTATAGTATGTATCACTATGCCATTGGGGGCTGCTGGAAATCATTGCTGTGACTATCGTAGAATCAGCATACGCTGAGAAGCATCCCTTTTGCTGCCACACTGCTACTCTGTGTGTGAAATTCCACACAAAGTAAAAAAAATACAATTTTTTTTGTAATATATATATTTTTTAATTTTACTAAATTTTAAGTATTTATTTATGTCTGATTTCGTGTGGTTTTTGAATATATGTTTTTTCTTTCTTTTCAAATCTTTCTAGTCGTGTGGATCGAACCCACACCCTCCTGGGCAACGAATCATAACCACCTCCGCTACGCCAATATAATATATTGGGTCGTCAAATATTATATAAAATTTGGCACACTTTCAGTTTACGTGTAGAAGTGCAGAACGCTATATTTTTCAATAATAATGCTTATAAAGTGCATTAAATCTATAAATAAAACATTACACACACTACCTTGCATTTCACACACACATACACAAGTATTTGTTTATGGTCGATCACTAGTTTGTATGCTTACATCCTTAGCGGCTTCCAGGAACCAGGTCTTGGCGGAGGTGGCGTTGGTGATGGTCTCCTGCGTGGTGAAGGTCTTGGACGCGATGATGAACAGCGCGGTCTCCGGGTTCAGCTTCTTCAGCACCTCGGCCAGGTGGGTCCCGTCGATGTTGGACACGAAGTGCACCTGGGTTTGATTAAGGAATAATAATAATATTAATACATTTTAACTGTACTGTGGAGGACGGTATTATTATACTTTATACTTTGTATTGATACTTCTTGATGGAATTGCATATTACTTTTACATAAAGACAAACACATTTTTATACTTTCAATTCCACTACATTAATACTCTTTACCTTTTACTTTTTACAATAATGTTTTATTTATTTAAACACGACCGGTTTCGTACATCATCGTCAGGTCAGGATGGTATTATTCCTCCAACGAAAAGGGAGGATTCTCGACCGGTCCGAACCACAGGACTGGCCGGCCGAAAACATTCCAACAACGCGATTTAGGATAATAATGTAAAAGTTTGTATGTTTGTTCGTCAATCACAATACAACTACTGGACAGATATTGATGAAATTTTCTATACTATACTAGACTATATTACATAAATACATTATATTGATCTATCGACACCGAATTTAATGCGGATGAAGTACATTTTATACTGTAAATAAGATTTGAATTCTATCAATCACAGTTTTATGACGTAAAGTAAAAACAAACAATGACAAGTATTTTCGTGTATTTTTAAATGAATAGTATAATACCTTTAAGTGATTGGCGTATGGTTTCAGAGCTTCTGTGACCATCAAAGGCCCGAGGTCGGAACCTCCGATACCAATGTTGATGACGTCAGTGATTGGCTTGCCAGTGTATCTGAAATTGGATGTCCAAAATAAGAGCGTTTAACAATTCCGCGCGCTTTTTTACTCAAAAACTGCGCATTTAAGAGGTCTAAATAGCAATATACCATACACCTTATACATATTTGAATGTATAAATTAATAGGAAATATTGTCGTCTAAACATTTAGTATAGAATTTTAATATTTTTATTTAGTAATTGTGACATAGGACAAGATAAGTAAACGAAGTTTTAATAATTTCGTTTTCAAGGTAGGCAAGATTAATATTAATAAAAAAGTACAAAACCTAAGTTTCTCAAAAATCCTTCTAATAATATAAAGGCGAAAATTGAGGGTGTATGTATGTATTACTGTTGTCTCTTTCACGCACAAACTACTGAACCGATTATGATGAAACTTGATATACAAATAGGTAAGGTTTTAGAATAACATATAGGCTACTTTTAATCCCGGAGTTGCCACGAATAGTCACGCGGGTGGCACCGCGGGATGCGACTAGTAATGATATTTTTTTAGGATAGCAATTGAATTTTACCTACTTTTTCTGTGTTTTTCGTACTAAGTCACTTCTCAAAATGGTTGCCTGGAAGAGATGTCTACGTAGCCATAAACCCGCCATTTGTGCATATCCATTATTTTTTTTGTGCTTTTTATCTATGTTCTATGTCAAATTACTGTAATGGGGTGTTCTATTTCTTTCTATTTTCATTTCGAATTTCTTTTCATTTCATTACACTAATTAACTCACCCCTTCCAGTCCCCGCTGATGACCTGCTGAGAGAACTGCTTCATATGAGCGAGCACAGCGTTCACATCAGGCGTCACGTCCTTACCGTTGACGAGGATCGGCCGGTTCTGCCTGTTGCGGAGGGCGATGTGTAACACTGCGCGGTCTTCCGTGAAGTTGATCTTTTCACCTGACATAGAAATAATGAATATATTTAGATATTAATATATAACTTAAGTTCTTCAGCCATGTCTCGCGGCGAAATGATAGCTCCATAGAGGCTTATCGTGCAGGGAACGGTAGAGGGTACTAGAGCGCTCGGTCGATCACCCATGCGGTGGACCGACCAAGTCAAAGCTGTTGGGGAGAGTAGCAGATTGTCTGGGACCAGGGAGAGATGTCAGTCTTTATGCAAAGGGGTCACTGAAAATCAGTGCTGTGTGCGTTTATCACGCAGCAGCATAAGCTGAGTGATTTCCTTTTTACTTTAAGGGTACTGCCGCACCATAGTAAAATGGGTTAAATAATGTTTAAGTTTATTTTTATTTCACATTGTTGTTTTCTTGTATAGCTGTTATGTGAATATTTTTTTATTTTTTTTATTTTATTATTTTTTTTGTCGGTGGTGGTACTTTCTTATTAAGTAAATAAATTTTTCTTTCTTTCTTTCAGATGGCGCAGTATCGTGAAGCAAGTTACATCTGCTCCTGATGACACATGATGGCCACGACCGCTCCGCCAAGAGCGAAACAAATGAAAAGAAGAATATTTGCATTTGCATTTGCATAAAAGGCTATTATTATATTTGCAGTAGGCTATCTACTGACAGGCAGACCGTGTTAGATGTACTGACCAACATTTTATGTTACATTCAAAAATGAAGTTATTTAAATTTAAATTAAAAAAAAATAACTTTTACCAAAAAACTTAAATTACTTCCTGAAAATTACTGAATATTCAGGGTCTATTTATAAAAAAAAAACAATATTGTACAGTCGCGGAAATTAAAAACATCGAAATTTATCTGGTGTAATAAGAAATTTCTCAAATAAATAAAAATAAAAATTTATTTGGAAAGTCTGGAGCCCTGTGAACAGTATCTGTTTTGGCTCGACAGTTTGATCGTGAAAGCGTAACAGACAACAGAGAAAGTTATTTTTAATATTAATTAATTTGATGACTAGGAAAACATAAACTCAAGTTTTAAATAATAAGATTGAAACAAAACAAGTCCGAGTGTTGATAAAGATAGTCAGGGACATTTAATACAATGCCATCTAGTCCCGAACTAAACAAAGGTGTAGTATGGAATCTAGAAACTGATAGACATACATAAACATACTTTTTTTGGAAATACATAAATACATAGATAATCTAAGACCCAGATAGTAAAATTATTACAATATTCATCACATCATAATTTTCTACTCCCAGGATCGAACCCACACCCTCCGGTGCAATAGACCATTGCCTCACACATTGCACTACTCAGGCCTTCAAATGGTGTATTAATCTACTGAATAAAGCTGTTGCATCATTTAAAAATATTAAACATATACTCAAAGAGTGAAAGCTTACCAGTGAACATGGCACTTATTGCCTTTTCCACATTGCGACTCTTAGCTAGGTTGAGGAGCAGTGAGAATGTGGTGTCATCAATGCGATTCTTGGAGTAATCCAGCAGGATCTCACCATCATTGGGAGTGGGAATGCGAAGGCTATAAAAGATTTAAAAAACAGTAAAATCTTAAATATGTACTCATGTTTTTAAAGCAATAATATTGGTAATCCTACTAATATTATAAATGAGGAAGTTTGCGGGGATTAATGTATGTATGTTTTTGATTGTTACTCTTTCACCATAAAACTATTACGCTAATTATGATAAAACTTTGAATACATATAGGACGGGTTCAGAATAGCATATAGCTTATAATTCCTGAGTTGCCAAAGCATCAGAAGTTACGAAGGTGAAACTGCTTGGTACTGCTAATCTTAGATAAGGAAGTTAATATAACTTTTGTATTTTCATACTTTTTAATTTCAATTTATATTTGAAGAAGTTATTACAATAGTTTATAATTTATTTCTTTGAATTTTGATTGTGCAACATTATTTTATATTGCACAAGATTTCTATATTTTTTTTTGTTTTAGCATATTTTCACAAATCTATAAAAATTCCATTTTAGTTTCAATATTTGATCACTTTTACATAATATGCTGTTTAGTCATTTAGACAATAGGAAAAAAATTGCAATGTTAGGAATTTAAAAATATTGAATTAAAATATGAGGAATAAAAAACATTATTTTTCTTTTGGTAATTTAGTGTCCTTTTTCTGTGAACAAGTGGAGTAAATCAAATTTATGTTATGCGTAATGTGACTAAAGAAAGGCTCATTGTTCAATAAATTCATTGTTATTTGGAGACTGTTGAAAAGTCGTCTTTATATTTATATTAGAGTAGGTATTCAGGTAAACATCCACAACATAATATCTCCTTTTAAAACCACTTAATTGAAATACATTTAATTCAACTCAATTATTATTTGTGAAACAAAATCGTAATCGCGGTGACATTGGTACGTTACGAACGACCTTTCAATTTTTTTTTAAAGTCAATTGAACTTTGACATAGAACTTTCGAACAACTTTTAAAACTTTGAATAAAGAAGTGGGTAACCTAGCATAACTTTCGCAACGTATAGATTATATTGAGAATGTTTACAAAGTTGCAATAGGGATAGAACTTAAATATATAATTTACCTGTATTTATTAAAACGATTTGCATCTTGTTGGAATAGTTGTTGAATGTTAATCTTGTCCCCATTAGCGTTGAAATGTTCTTGTAACTTCTGATAAGCCGGGTCCTGTTTTAAATTTACTTTCGGCTCCATTTTTAAAACACTGAAAGTACGTGATTTCAAGCAGAGAGTACACCGAAACTGCTGTATCAATGCCGCTGATAACATATGTCGTTTTGACATTTCAATGACACCTGAAGGTTATTTACGTTCCGTTACTGCATTTAATATTCCTTACACTTTAATTTGAAAGTAAACAGACAAAATTTTACTAACCTTAACTAAGTAACGTGTAAGTGTAATTTTGTATAGTTTATTAGTCTTAGTCATTTAAAATCTTTTATTAAGAACACTCCGTTACAGATCACTTTCAACAATTTATATGAGCAACTACGATATTGCCCTTAAGATAGGGTAGTGTACTAGGTCGATATTTACTTATTATATTACGTACCATGCGAATGGTACTTACATATAAGGTGAAATGAAGCAGATATATTTTTAACATTGTATAATTTATACAATAACGTGCTGTATATTTTTATTAACCCAGTACTGTGTATTTAATATTAATTTATTTATACGTTTAAACTTCTCAATAATTTCTCAAGAATTCTATATGGTGGGATGAGTTATAATATAATTGTTTAAATAAAACAACATTTTCAACATTTTGTATATTTTCTTATAAATATTTCTTACATTTGTCTATTCCTATATAAATTGAAGTAAAATTTATTTTAGTAAATGGAATCATTTACAATACAATCATAAACGTGAGCATAATTAATAACTAAAACTAAATGGTACTAATTTTAGCAAAAACAATATATTGTTACAGAATAATCTATTATATTTAGGTAATATAGTTAAAATTAATTTAATTGAAGTTAAAAAAAAATATTCGGCATATTTTAAATAACCTTGAATAATATACTCACAAAAAATGAAAACGCACACACCGTCAAGAAAAAATGCACAAGCCCAGTAAGCATTATTGGACGAGTGAAAATGAGAACATTTTATGAATCCTATAATATTTTAAGCAATTTAAAAAGAATTTAATGAACTATAATATAGTCAAATAGAGAACAATGTAATGAATGATTGTGGATTAACAATTACCATTTATTTATAAAAAATTAAATGAAAGACTGAAAATTAACAATTAAATAGAAATATAATGAAAAATTACAGGCACACTTGAGAATATATTTTAATAAAAATCTTAAGCTAGAATATCATATGAATAATAATAACATAACAATGATTAAGGATCTTTTTAAGACATAATTGATAACTTCTTTGAATAAATGAATTATTGGGAAAGAAAATTTTTAAATTGTTTGATTACATTTAACAAGCCACTCATATAAAAATAATATATTTTATACTTATTTATACTTGTAGCCATGTTTAAGAATTTATAATAATTTAAAAGGACGTCATTTTAACGCTAGGTGTAAACGCCAATAATATCACAATAGATGGTAAACTACTTCTAATTACAGCCGCATTTGCAGTCTATAATGAAATCATATAATTGCGAATGTTATATTTTGTAATTCATTTAACTTAATTTCAATAAAAGCACACGTGCTTATTATTTTTTTAAATTATTCGGTTAAAAATAGAGCAATTTCTTTGGCCATATCTTTTCAAATTTATGCTTGTTGTTAAATAAAGTATTCACATTTTCATGTAAAACTTGATTAAATTTGTTTTATGAAAATTTTGCACATCAGATCTTATTACAAACATGTGACAATTCCAAATAATATAAAAATATATTTGGTTAACATTTCATTGTCTACAATGTTACAAAGGTTACTTTAAAGAAAAAAATCCTACCAATAATACAAAATGGAGCAGATAAAAAGTAACTAAATAAAATTTTAATGGGCTGTTTAGCAATAAACACTGGTTATTACATAAAATATTTCAATACATTAGTCCTAAACATTTTACAAAAACAAAATACATATTTTTCATAGATTATTCGTAATTGTTTGAAGTACTGAAAATAATTACGACACACAGATATAAACAGATGTGTTTCATTGATAAAAAAGAGTCACATGTTTTTATTTTAAAATATTTTAGTACGCAAACAGGTATAGGTTGTTATTTATAGCGTCCGCGTTTTGTTCTACCCACTCTTAATTTTCCTACATGCCTCTACTGAATAATTATAAAAAATCTGTTATAAGGTTATATAGATCTTTTTTATAATAGAGAGCGAAGAATCTATTGCAATTTGATCTCTACTATAGGGTGATAAAGATCTGTTTCCTATGTATGACAATATTGAGATAGGGGCGCCAAAAATCGCTGCAATTTAGACTGTATTACAAGGTAATAAAGATCCATTTCCTAACCACGTGGTATTACAGTGGGAAGTGGCATTAGAAGAACGAAAATCACTGTCGTTAAGTTTTTTATAGGTTTTTATTTTTGTTTTGTTGAAACTGGGTTTTAAAGCGATTCCGTCCTACCCTCCTTTTATGGAAATTAAATATCCAATCCTTTTTCAAATTTTCATTATTTTTTTTATTTCAGAGCGATAAAATTCTCAATGTTAAGATTCAATTTTTACGTAAACTTTAAATATTGTTGTTTATATGAACGATATCGTTTTATACAAACTTAAAATAAGCAACTCACCGATTTTTGCTAGATAACTCTCAAGAAAACAAATATTATTTATTGGTGGTGCGATAATAATCTATTGCAATTTCAACTCTATTACAGAGCGATAAACATTCTTTCCCTTTGTGAGTGAAACTTTGAAAAGCCGACAAAAATAATCCATAGTAATTTGATCTTAATTACAAGGTGATAAAGATCCGTTTCCTATGTTAAGTGAAACTGAGGAAGGGCTGCAATAATCCATAGCAATTTGAGCTCAATTACAAGGTGATAAAGATCCGTTTCCTATGTATAGTGAAACTGTGGAAGGGCTGCAATAATCCATAGCAATTTGCGCCCTATTACAGAGCGATAAACATCCTTTTCCTATGTATAGTGAAACTGTGGAAGGGCCGCAATAATCCACAGCAATTTGATCTCAATTACAAGGTGATAAAGATCCGTTTCCTATGTATAGTGAAACTGTGGAAGGGCCGCAATAATCCACAGCAATTTGATCTCAATTACAAGGTGATAAAGATCCGTTTCCTATGCAGCGCGACGGCGACGGCGAGCCACATGAGCATGGCGGCGGCGTGCGTGGCGAGCAGCTGGCTGTGCGTGGGCGCCGCCACGTGCCAGTACAGCGGGAAGTGCCGCTTGAGCAGCTCGCTGCCGACGTACAGGAACAAAGCGTTTTGACCTGAAACGGTTTTGATGAGTTAGTCCATACAATTGTTATGAAAACCTCGACTACCCTCGATTTGCTGAATAATCATATAATTTTTATTGTGTTAATAAAATCATTGATTACATAAAACTGTCAAAATTTTGTAGCAAAATCTTTAGCACATAATATTATTTTTAATATGTTTTAGATCGCATTATAGCTGCGTCTTTCAATTGATATTCAAACACATTCTATAATTCTGAGTTAGACTTTGAAAACAAGAAGTTTAAATTAAAAAAATCCAAAAATCTCAATCTGAAAATCAGCACTGCAAAAGCCCCAGGGACTCGCAGCAAATGCTGTGTGATGTCCTAGTTTGAGCCCATTACAGTATCCTTTGGTATCCTAAAATTAGTTTAGTTATACCTATTTAATATGTTTTATCTATTATTATTTTACCTTTTTAATATTATCTTATAAGGTACAGTCTTCAGTTCCTTCTTACTAAATCACAAATATTCTGCGTACTGAACATAACATTCATACATATTTCAAATATTATGTACCTGCGTAGTACAGCGGCCGTCCCCCCCACTTAGTCTTCAGATCCACCAGGAAATACAGAACAGCCTGTATGAAGAACGCCATGCCAGCGGTCACGAGGCAATACGACACCGACCACAGGTTCTTGTTGATGGGGATCGGCCCCCCGTTCTTGGAGAACATGCATAGGGCTCCGCCGGTCACGCTGAATATTATTGACCAGAATATCCAACGCATTATTCGCGCTCTGTAAAAAAATAATAATAGACATGAGTTAAATATTAATAACATTTATTTCATTTATTTATTACGTTATGTTACGTTTAGTAATGTTCACATGTAATTGATTGCCTCGTTGGTTCAGTGGTTCAAGTGTCGGGCGTTACAAACGAGATATCCTGGGCTCGATTACCAGTAGACCAGTAAACTCGTCAATGCATTGCGGATTGAAAAAGATTGGGTAAAAAGATAGTTTTAATACATAAAATAAATTTCTTCTAAGATTAATAATAGAATATACATAATCTTTAAGGTCGATAGAAAATATATTTTTATATATACATACATCAATAAATTCATCCGCTAAGACGCACCCCACTATTTTTCTCAATTATTGATTGTATATGTATGTAAGCTTCTTCTTGTGCGAAGTTTTATAGATATACTCATTATTGACGTGTGTACACGCACACCAAAATAAATAGACTAATCAGAGCAAAATATTACGATCATAGTAAAATAAAATTCATCAAATTCAAAAATTGGTGGGGATCATAGTAAAATATTTCCAAATCCAAAAATTGGTGGGTCGTCATGGATTGCACTATGTATATCTAGCATAAGATAAGTTTACTTGTACTCCCCACCTGGCGTGATTGTAGACCAGCATGATCCTGGTGGCGTGGGCGCCGGCCTGCACCACCAGCACGCCGGACAGGATGCCCAGCAGACCCTCGGGGTCGTGGGGCACGGTGGTGTGGTACAGCTTGTGGAAGCTGCCCCGTTGGTACAAGTGGGACGGGCCAAGGATCATTCTGTGACAGAACGTTTTGGATCAGAGGATGATAGCAATTTTCTTTATATTATGTTCATGTTTTGTATATGTTTATATATAAAATTGCTATATCAGGTTAAAACTTGACTTAGCGTTTTTGTCTGTGTGGCAACGGGTTAGAATACGTGTGTCGTCACCCAATTTCTACCCGTGGGTGTCGTAAGAGGCGACAGGGGGTAATTCTGCTGCATAACATCTTTAGCAAAAAAAGAGTGGGAGTCGAGCATTGCACGATTGGGCCAAGCTCGCACGGGTAAAATTACCACCCCCCCCCCCAGCAGAAGATCAGCGTAAAACAGTAAACTGTGTTTCGTACGGTGAGCGGGTGCCCGGAGGCCTGTATTCCCATCCCATTCCTCCCATTCTATCCCATCTATCATAAATTTTTTCCCTATCTTTCAAGCCGGCAAGACATCTGTGACAGTTTGCTGTTCTGGATGGTCATGGGCTGCGGTCAGTCACTGCTCTGCTTGTCTGTTTTAGTATAACAAAAAAATTGCTTGTGTTTCATCACCAAAACTAAAAATTTAAACTTTGCTAGAATATATATTTTAACACAACATGCCTTACTCAAACTGAGCTATATGGTCATAGATTTCAAACCAAAACCGTCCATACCTGTCAATGTATCCAGCGATGCCAGCGGTACAGTTCTGCAGTGAGAAGTCACCCAGCATGGTGCGATGTAGACCTCCAGGTCCCATGTAGCCTCGGGGACAGCCTGGGGCAGCTACCGTTAGAGTTATACACACCTACAACAAAAAATATTTATATCTTAATTATGTTTAACACAGCCGAAGGCCCCAAAAAAACCAAATGCTTTTTAAAATTATTTATTAAAATAAACTAAAACTAAGTAACAACTGTGTTGCGCGATGCAACCGGTGTATGGGAATGAATATAAAAATACAGGTGTAAAAAGGAAGACTTTGAATTACGTGTCTCTAAAGGTATTTCGTTGAGTCTGTCCCGTGAGAATCACGGCGTAAGCGATACGTTGGGGATTCGTTCGCGTAACTTCTTTCAATTCTGTTTCTGTTTTTCTCTCTCCTTCATCTTTCAGTTCCTACTTCTAGGTGTGACTGAAAAACAGCATTGTATTGTCTTATGACAAAGGAAACGAATGCTGAGTCATCGCCTTTTGCCATAATTATTATTATTTTTTTTTTAATTTTCTATGTTTAATTGTAATTGTTTTATGGCAATAAAAGTATTTTTTTTATATTTTATTGTTTTGTATGTCTTATTCTTTTTTTTTATTATAATAAATGACGAACCGAGTGGCAGTGGATGTGGCAATGGTCTTTGACGGCGAAGGTGTGGGTTCGAGTAGGAAATTATGGTGTCATGAACATTGTATTTTCTACTGTTTGGGTGTTTATCTATCTATAGTATATATGTATAGAAAAAAAGGTATGTTTAAGTATATCTATCAGTTATCTAGTTTCCATATTGGCTTTGCTTAGTTTGGGACTAGATGGCGTAGTGTTAAATGTCCCAGAATTTTATTCATTTATATTTTATATTTATTTATATTGAACATAATGACGTGTCGAATTTAGTTTCATCAAATAAACAGATACCTGCAGATCCATGCAGTCGGGCTGCAGTATTAGAGTATTATTCTGAACCAAATTTTAATAAAGTGGGTTAAGGCACACTTAAATTCCACATATATCTGCATTTCTCACAAAAAAATTTCAACAAATATTCTTTTAACTCTTTATAAGTTGTTTTTTTTTATTTTCTTTTCTGAGGTTAAAAAGCAATGGAAAACCTTTACCTGAATGGCAACAAGCAACAGCGTCGCCAGCCATTGCTGCCAACCAGCCGCTATGTCACGGAACAGGGAACGACCTGGGAAATTAAAATATAACTATCATAAATATATGGTTGTTTTTGTAGAAATAACACATACTTAACATATAACTTTTATAGATTAAAAGAGTGGTTTCCAACGCAGAAGCGAAAAAGTGGTCCGCGATAGGTTTCACCTCTAGCACGAGACTCACATTTGAACCAAACTTGTGAATTTAGTTTTTTAATACCAACATTGTGATTGCTGCTTACAATAATATAAAACAGTGTTCCTCGGTCAAGGAAAGGTTGGGAACCCGTGGATTAAATCACAAGATACAAAGAATACTCTCTGTATAAGTAGGAAGAACTTTTAAATTTTCATCAATCCGATGTGTTGAAAACAAAGTTGTATATATTTTTCACTAATTTCTGTTTTTATTATTCTTAAAAATTTACTGTTTAAGCCCATAATGTTTTACTTTTTAGGATAATCTTTTTGTAAGGCTCTTTTACTAAGACAGGTAGTGCCTAGTGTGAAGTCCGCTGTCACCTATATTGTTATTAAGGCAATCATATTTTTGGTGAAATAAATGATATTTAAGAAACATCAATGGATACAGACCTAAACCCACAATATATGGTAAATATTTATTTATTTATTTATTTATTAAATAGACACACTATTGGCTTATCATCAATATGTACATATTTAACATTATAAGGAGAACAATATCTGGATAATAAAACCGTTTAAAGTGTGCACAGCGCTCATGAAAAAGCAACAAAATATGAAAAAAAGGAACATTCTGAAATTAACATAAACAAAATAAAAATATAACATCGAAAACTTAATAATAATTAACTTAGTTTTATAAATCTTTACTTATTAATACTTATAAATTATGAGATCAATTTCTTTATATCTAATATCTTAATACCTGGCGTGATATTCTGGCTGGTCCTCATAAAGGCACACTCCAAGGCGCCCACAATCAGGTACATAGCGGCCAAGCGTTGCAGTACACCGGGCAGACGGACATCCATCCACGATACATTTATAGAGCTTAGGATTATACCAATGAGGGACATCAGAAGAGACCGTACAGCTACCTGCAATATAAATTAATTAATCTCCTTAGAGTATAAGTAGAATCAACACTTCTATGTGTTGTTATTTTTCTTAAAAAAAATACTCTGTTGGACTATTGTTATACTTTTAAGATAATCTTTCTGTAAGGCTCCACGAGACAGGTAGTGCCTAGTATGGAGTCCGCTGTCACCTGTATTGTTTAAGAACAAGGTATGCATGCTTTTTTGGTGAAATAAATAAATTTTTATTTTTATTTTTTATTTATTTCTAGACAGTATATGTATGCAAGTTTCCGCTTGTGTGAAGTTTTATAGGTACACACTTTTTACCCATGTGTGTGTACACACGCACACTTAAATAAATAGACTAATCAGGACAAAGTATTGCAATCATATCCCAAATTTCCAAATTAAAAAATTGGTTGGGCGCGTCTTCGTGGATGGCATATCTATATATCGTTAAAGCAGTCTTAATTCACTGTTTAAACAATTTCAATAGAGATATATGATGTTTTATATTACCTGTTTAAGCGCACTGGTCCTTGGCAACGACGTCCTCAGCCTGGCGTTGAGGGAGAGCACCAGGGCTTCGCCCATCGCAAACGCAAACCACGGGAACACCACGTCCGCGACGGTGATACCGTTCCACGCGGAGTGCGAAAAGATACGGTACCCACCGCCCCCAGCGTTTACGAATATCTATGAAATATTATATGTGATTTATTGGCCTTTCTGTAGTTTTGTATATCCCTAAAATACGTTTTATTTATTCACATTTTCTAGGAACGGTTTCCCAATAACACCTCAAAAAAAAATTAAAAGACATTTTAAAAATAAATTAAAACCTTCTATACATTCATAATTCGATTCAAAGTCACACATTTTTCTAACAAACTTCTCTTCCACCCATCCGCAAACATGTCGCAGAACGCGCCACAGTACAGGAACGAGGAACAGCAATGCGATTGAATGTACTCATACATAGAAAATGTCAGCACATTTGCATATGGTATTTTACTATTTTTAGTCCCCCTCAAAATTGTAAGACTATACCATTGAAAAAACTTCAAAAATGTTTCAACGCGTACGTTAATCGTGTGAGCCACCATGAGATCGATCCAACCGTAGGACAAGAAGTTGGACAGCAAATAAAAAATATTAAAAAAAAAAAAGTTTTATCAAGATGTAGAGGGACTCCTGACTTTGCCCCTACACTAGCATTATGCCGATACACGTTTTTATTTAAAGCCATGCAATAAGTAACTAAAGGAATCAAATTCATTTCCAAATAAAAAAAATAGTAAAGATTTCTAATTAAGTTGCCATTAAATTGATTTTCTATTTTCCCACATCAGCTGCAATGATCAACTAAACAATGACAATATTATAATGAGTCACCTTGAATCCATTGCGTTTTATCTATCTGACGGTTCACATAGTCATATAACTTATATTTATGTTCATTATAGATGTAACAGATATATACCTATTAAATCTTCGTAATAATATAATCGTCTCATCAATAGTTGGTTACAAGAAAATTTTTAAAAAGCGCTATTTTGAAAATTTATATATCCTACTAGCTGATCCGCGCGGTTTCGCTCTCGAATGGTGTAAAAATTTTTAAAATCGGTCCAGTAGTTTTTGATCCTATTCATTACAACCAAACAAACAAAGTTCTTCTCTTTATAATATTAGTGTAGATGTATTGCCTTATGTCCGTCAAATAAATGCTTTGTCTTTCCTTATATATGTTGTAAACTACACTAGGTTGTTATTGCACACTGAAAATAATATAAAGAGCTTAAAACTAGAGACTTCAATTTAAACAATAAGCGGTCTTATCGCTAAGGAAGCGATTCTCTCAATACAACCTTTAGTACAGAGAGAAGGATAAAGAAAGGTAGGAGTAAGTTATGTAATTTTACACGTAACTATATGATAATTACCATGAGAGCGATGGAGAAGCCTCTAAATATGTCAAGGGAGCGCAGCCGCGAGCGTGTCGGCGAGCGCGGCACGCTCGTCTCCGTTGTGAGCACGCGCGTTTCCGAACCGAGCTCGTTGTCCTCCCTATGATAATATTAGTTCATATTTTTATTCTTTTTTCTGTTGAAAATTGATTTAAAATAATTACATAACTTGCTTGTAATTCTGTCTGTTTGTCTATCTTTTCTTCAAGCAATGAACCGATTTGGATGAAATTTTCTACAGAGTTTGCTTGAAGCCCAAAGAAGGACATAGGATAGTTTTTATCCCATGGAAAGGGAGATATACATATAGTGGGTGAATGTGCTGGACAAAGCTACTAGAAAATAAAATATCACAAATATATTTTTACAAATCAGTAGAGACATTGTAGGCATGTAGTTAAATAGTATAGTGTAGGTTATAGCTTTAATAGTATGCATAACTTTAAAGGAAACACAGTGTTCCATGACTAAAATGGAAAAGATTATAGAAGATTTATATTAACAAGGCTGGAGCAAAGTTCTGTTTAGCTTTACATATTTTTTTTGAGCATCTGTGACTGCATAAAATTTTTTACTAGTTTACCTTTGCTACTGAATCATATAACCTTGTAAACTGTGATATTTATTGTTCATATAGACTATATTCCAATTATGTTACTTGAAAAGCAATATAAGTAAAATGAAATATCTTTATTCTAATAACAGGCGACTAGCCCTCATTTCATAATTAAAACACTCATAAATATTCAAAAGCATTCATAGAGAAATTAATATTTGCATACAAAATATACCTTACCTTGCAAAGTACCTAGCATATAACCGTCCAGCGACCACTCTTTTACCAATCCCCTTTACAATATACCACAGAGTGGCCATAGACAGCAGCACCACTACTGCAGTTAGGATTGGTAGGAATGCCGCATCCGGTTCCGCCTTCATCCTGGGCTGGCAATTGTCTTTGGTAATCTCAGTGACGTTGATACTGTACTGTCCATACTCAGCAAATTCATAGGTTCCTAAAAATCAAAATGTTTTATTGAGTAAGAGTATAAAGTGTATCTAACGAGCTGTGCTGTCTTATGTTTCAAACAATCTCTGAACAAAATTTCATACAAATTACTTCTGTGGTTTAAGCATTTTTGCATTTATAATATTAGTTACGCAAAGGAGTAAGTAAGTAAGTAAGAAAATAAGGATATGCATAGTTTATAAAATCTATGGAAGATTATGGTCATGGGTGATTTTTTTTGTGTCATTAAATTATAATAGTTTACACAACTTCTTGTTAGAATTAGTCATCTTAAAAATAAGACAATGCCATAATTCTGAATAAAATAAACATACATATTTTATAACTTATTTTTCTATAAAATTATCATAGAAACAAGTTTAAATGAATTTTGATTAATTTAATTTATCAATATAATATACCTGCTTACATTATCTACATAAGATATTTGTTAAACAGGTTTACATAGCACAGGAAGATTATATTATTTTGTAAGTGGATTTTATCTGACTTATAAGGTGAAACAAGGTCATGGTCTTATTTATATGAAATTCATATGGCTGAAAGAAAATACAAAGAGAAAATAAGAAAGTGATGTTTTGTGGTGATCCATTATGATTATGTTCACTGACCGCATCTGTTTGTCTGTATGAATGTATGGTTTTCATCAATAAATTTATATTATTTATTGTGGTTATAAATCTATTACACATTTATTCTAGAAAAATTCATATGCTTATGAGCATTACTTGTGAAATAACAATTATATATGAAACATAAATAACAAGAAATAAAACATTTCAAAGTATAAGCCTTTATTCTATGAATTATAAAATAAAGTTTACCATCACATTTTATCAGAAACCAACATGTGGTGACATTAATGTTAATTAATGAATAGGAACTACAATGTATCAATAAATATTGATATTAGTGACTCATTTGACCTAAACATAGATAGGAATATTTATTTATCTGTTCAAATAAAATGCTTACTACACACTTCTATTATAAGTGCATCCTTCAGGTATACATTTTTATTGCACCTTCACAAAACCAGTTATACAATGAATAAATTAAGAATGTACGCAAAACTGGCTTACCATTGCAAATTTCATTCATAGCGTCGTCTCGAATGGCATACCGCAAAGGGCTAATGGTATCGAGAACCATGGCGCCTGTTTTGTGCATGCTGGCAGTCTCCAACAGCATGCAATCTTCACATTCCTCATATTGACTGAAGAACTTTATCGCTTCGTTCGTTATAATTTCCAAACAAGCCTGGTCGTAGCGCAATTTTGAACCATTGCAATCACGTATCGATGCACCAATGTTTTCAAACTGGCCGAGCATTTTGAATTCTCTTTGCACTACATTAGTCGTTAAAAAATTGTAAGTCGCTGTAAAATATGCCGAGTTGTCTACTTGGTACAAAGGAAAGGATACAGAAACAATGCAAATGCAAAATTGCGAAAACAAATGTTCTCAATCTGTCAAATTCTGAATCATCATTGTCATTACATCTGTCATTGTGACATGAACTTTAACGTCATTTCATGTAGGGGCCTGTTATACTACCCGATTTTAAGGACCCTTGCGTATTGGTGAGGGTAATCTAAGTTAATCGGAGCATTCTAGTATGCTAGTATCTTACTACTGTTACTATTTTATGCAACTATCATGTGAAAACATTGAAAAGTAGACGAGTGGATTGATGTAGACTTTATCACTTATAAGTTATTTAAGTGAAAAAATATGTCTTTGCTTTCTTTTCTTTGCGTTTTAATATTTATAATAATTAGAAAAGAAATGTGATTTTAAGAAAGAAAATTAGTTTAAATCTACACTTTATTTATAAAATATTAAAAATAAATTTCTTAAAAATATCATACAGGAAAACTTAGGAATAACCGCAACAAATGAAGAAATTTTTCATAGAATTCATGTTTTATCTCTTCTGGAATGTCGATGTACAGAGAGCAGCCGCTACGTTTGATATTTTTATGTTTTTGATAAAACCATTGTGGTAAGGACGATGGTGGATCAATGAAGTAATGTAAATTTTGCCTTCCTATTTGCACAATAAGTGAAGTGTAAGGTCCTAAAAAAAATAGCTGTAAAAATAAAATAAAAATATGTCAATATATTAATAATTGTTTTTTTATTAATGACTTATAAACTTTTTTTGGTAGAAAATATTGAAAAAACATATATAATAAAATTAATTTACCTTAAGTCTCGGATTTTTAAAATCGTTTTGGGAATTTCCACCATATATGTCTGCAGCGTAGTTTATACTGAAAAAGAAACCGAATTTAAAATTATTTTATTCAGTGCATTTCAATCATAGGTTCTTAACCTATAATAGAATAGCCGAGGTCCGCAGTTTCATATTCCTGCCCATATATGCCATTCCCGTAAGGTTTTCGGGATAAAAAATCAAAAACCAATTCTGACCAGCAGTTTCGGAGTATATTCAATTCAAACAAAAATTCAAATCATTCCACTTTAACATTTGGTGGAACAATAAAATTTTATTTTATTTTATTTATTTATTTAAAATATTAGTATAGATAACCACCCCAAAAAATGCTTAATAGTTAAAGAATAAATAAGAATAGATAAGTTACCGTTCTTTAAATTCCATAAATCGAATGTCAAAATATTTAAATGAAATGCATAAAGTTCATTACAACAACTTACACGAACTTGTTAAGGATTTTCATTATATCTGTTTTCAGTTGCTTGATACTATCCTCATCTTCAGGCTTTGGCTGAAGTGAAGAGTTGATGCTAATTTCTGCTTTTGTAGCGTTGTTTACCTTTCTTTGATTTTTGTAACTGTGGAAACACGTATTAAATATTAGTAAAGATTTCATAAAACTTACGATGAAACCTTATGTTTATTATATTTTACCATTGATATATTAAAAGCCCTAGATGCACAGTCTCATACAAAAGTAACTCTCGAAACTGTCGCCAATCAATCACTCAATTAAAAATGCATAGTAATAGTTATGCTATCATTAAATGATTTGCAAAAATTCAATCTTATGCGAAATAGTTAAAGTTCTCTTTTCATCGTTATCAATGTTTTTACACTTACAAATGCGCTAGTGATACAATAAATATGCGCTTATTTTCTGGGGCTTTCTTGAAACATGGTATATTATATGTGCATCTAGGATTTTTATATATAAATGGTTTATTATCTAAATTCTTATCCGTAAACTTATATTTGAGTTACTACAATTAAAGAAAATATTACACTAACGTATAAAATTCAAAATGTTTATGGTCTGAGCTTGTCCTTATTTACATAACTAAAAAATATTATAAGAGCAGCACTCACTTTCTTATAGCTGGTGCAATTATATTCCTGAATATTCTTTTTTCTCCCTTGTTAACAGACTTTAAGTTATTAAATTCCAGTCCATCATTTAAATTCAACACCCATATAATGTAGCTTGAATTTTTTATACGATTTGAATTATGATGATTTATATGAATTTTCGATAAAACCGTAGCTACAGTGAGGCCAAATAATAACAGGGCTAACTTGTACATGGTTAACAGGTAATAGTAATTATATGCTCGTTCTTAAGTAGATGAACGAAACTTTTATACACTTGTATAAATATTTACCTGTGGCTCTCAAACTATATTATATGGACCACATAAATGTGGTCGATGTACAAAAATGAAACAAATAAGCAGATAAATTTTAAAACATCTAATTATAGGCTCGTAACTTTAAAAGCGGAGATTTATATCAAAATTTATTTATACGTAACGAAAAATATAAGCAAATCTAATAGTAATAAAGTATACGCGAAATACGTATTTTAGCACGCATCGATATAAGAGATTCTTCTTTTGATTATCATAGTTTTAACAAGAGTTCGTACACAACAATAATTAGGCAATGTAATATGCATTCCTCTACTTAAATAATACTTATGTGATTAGCCAACTGTTAATTTATAATAATAAGGTTGAGAAACACTGCAATAACAAATATTACTATATACTTGACTAATAATAATTTTACCTTTACCCATTTAACTGCAGTTGTCTCATCAAGGATAACTTTGTTATTATACTAATTATTAATTTAAGTAATAAAATAGACAATAGATGAAACTTAACCTTTATGCTGAAGAATTGTTTGTATGTATAAATTAGGTCGAGGTTTTGTAAAAAGTACTACGCATAAAACAGCAAAATTGGCACATGGCGAGTCGTAATTTGAATTGCTCATGGATGTTGTCTAATAAGACAACATTATTGATATAAGTATAACATTATTTAACAACAACTTAGCCAAAATCGTGAGTGTGACGTCATACACTCACAATGGTTCTTTACAGTTGTCTGGAAGAGATAGCTCACTAGCTGTAAGACCGCCTTCTGCAAAATCTCTATATATTTGTGTTTCAAATGTATAAAGAATTTTTATTATTATTATTGTGGTAGTTCCATTTATCGCATAGGAATCAGATATACCTATACTACAATATTTTTGCTCAAATTTATTAACTAAACACCTTTACTCTGCAACAAAATCAATATCAACTGCATATATTATTGAGTTCAAATTAAAAACCAAAATGTAGGTATATAAAGTATTTATTTCCATAATATACAAATATCATATCTTCTTATATAATTGTACTAATCAATTTATGTTAGTTTATTTTTAATTTCCATCTTCTGAGGTATTATCCTCTTAGAATTTATATACAGTCAAAAAATGTTTCTATTATAAATTACTATTAGAAAATTAATTAAAAATCATATTAAATAAAAAAAATTAGAAGGAACAATAAATTTATTTTATTTTCAATTTATATTAAAATATCTTCACCTTTGATGAAATTATAGCTTGTAAATATAAATAATATTCATTTTGTGTTGTATAATTGTTCCATATATACATTAATTTTGAGTGGCTTCTTTTACACTGCAGCTATATATTTATATTTAATTAATTTTAAAGGGCACAAAATCATTGAGAAATTAAAAAAAATACTGTGAATGTGATAAACTTAGGTTGTATTGTCTTTTATAATATTATGTTGTTGCAAATAAATATAATAGCGCCTTCACAAATTGTACAATCTCAGTCCCTCCCAGCTTAGATTCCCCATACACTCTATCAACAAAAGTTATTGGCACCTCTCCAATTGTAAAGTTGAGTTGTCTTGCTCTGAAATGAAGAGAGGTGATGTAATGAATAAATGATAATAAAATAAATTAATATTCAAAGATCTTGATTGATGAAGAGTGTGTAACGATTCCGCATGCTATTTGACTCAAAAACTGCACTTTTTAAAGGTCTAAATAACAATATACCATACACCTTACACACATTTGAATGTATAAAATATTGTCCTTTAAACATTTATTCCAGAGTTTTAATATTTTAATGAAGTAATTGTGATGTAGGACAAGATAAGCCAACAAAGTTTTAAAAATCTCAGTTTCAACACCAATTTTCAACCTTAAAATATCGTAAATCAATGACAAATCCAAGAAATAGACCTTTTATTATATAAGTTTAGATGTAAGATCAATCAAATTATACAATTAGTATTGATGTTAAGGAAAAAGGTAAGAAATTGGTATTTAACTAGTATTTTTATTGATTAGGAAAGAAATATTGTATAACATGTTTCTCTTACCTGATTATCATTTCCATTTGGAAGACATAACCTTTTGACACACAGCTTTCTACCAATTTTTGTAGAACATCTTTCTTATATAACCTGAAACATGATATTATGAAAAATATGATTCATAAATTTTATTATTGCCAAATATAATGTGTACTATACAAAAAAATTGTTTAAGATTATTGTTTGAAAAAATATTATAATTGGAAAAATCACTGTAACAGACAAAACATTAAATCTTGATTAAATGTGAATATGAAATGTTTTGAAAAAAGTGTATGTAAACAAATTTAACATAAATTTTAGATTTAAATAATTTTTATTATTATTACCTAAAAGATCCAGTTAAGTCTGAAACACCAGGTCTAAGAAGAGTTTGTGTAAGGAAGTTGGCCCCTCTAGAAATAAGTTTCCTTTTGAAGTCCCACCCGTAAACTCCCCCGCCATTAATGTAGCGGGAACCAGTGACAACATCATAGTCATGTTCTTTTTGTAGTTCTATAAACTCTGGTATGAATTTTGGCTGAAAACAAGTGAAATTAATAAAAAAATACATAATTGTTTAACAATAAGTGAGCCATCATATCGTAATTAAAAAAATACATTTTCAAATTCCTAGCTTCTACAATATTAGAGAGAATTCTGTAAACATTTTAACATTTTCTTAGTTTCTAAAGAATTTGGTGTGTTAGAAAACAATGAGAGGGCCACAAGTCTTTGTGTGTGTGTGATAAATATTAAAATGATTGACTTAATATGTAAGAAAATAAAAAAATATATAATTAGACAACCTGATTTTCTTGATGATTTATTTCATTTACATGTAAATATTATAATTACTTTAGACTTTACCTAGTTATTTATCACTTCTATGGTGGTATGAAACAGAATCCAATTAAGACTGACATATACAGTCTAAGGTTTCATTTTTCAATACATACCTACTTTAACTAGGTTTTTTTTTTAACTAATAATATAATAATAATAATAATACGTTACTTACGTGATGACTTAAATCAGCATCCATAATGATAATAAAATTGCCGGTAGCATGTTTAATTCCATGTATGTAAGCTGTACCTAAGCCTAATTTTTTTTCACGAGGACGAAGTACGATTTTATTCGATCCATAGAGATCTTGTAATTGCTTCGCTACCTCCAATGTTCCGTCGGGACTTCCATCATCAATTACTATCACTTCGAAATCTATTCCACTGAAAATCAGATAATACTATTGCAAAACATGAACAACTTGGAAACACGTAATAAAGTATGTTAATAATGTTCAAAATGTAATACCTGCCGTCCAGATATTTAATTATTAACCATATTATAATGGGAAGGTTTTCTCTTTCATTATAAGTAGGCAATAATATTGAATATTTATCACTTTTCGTGATTTCGGAATCCACTGTGTTGGCCGCCATGCTGTCAATAAGTGACAACTGACAAATAAACAATCTCATGACAGTTTTCATTTATTTCATTTTTATATATGGCACTTACCAATTTTAATATTAAATTCCTCCTGGCAATGATAAGATTTTAACTGTCATCAATCAATGTCAATAATCAAAAAGTATGTGAACTGTCAAAAGTAAAATTCAAAATTGTTTATTTTTAATTCCACTTGAGTAAATTCGCGTAAAAATTTATGTTGACCAAGGGAAATCCATATTCAATATATTTTTTAACTTAGTTCATCTTAAGAATCTCATACTCTAATGTTATAAGGTCTGAACGGGATTATATCTATCTTTGATTGCGTGGGACTTGACCATAAAACTATGTTATTCAAGTGAAAGTTATTAAAATTCAATAATGGGTAAAACTAGCAAGGTAGTCGTTTGTGGCATGAAAGGCGTGGGCAAAACTGCTATATTAGAGCAGCTAATATACGGCAGCGTAAATTTAAAATCATCTTTTTATCCTACCATCGAGGATATTTACGTGGCGAATATAGAAACCGACAGAGGTACAAAAGAACGCGTATGTTTTTACGATACTGCGGGGCTGGAGCCTCCCCTCACAGGCGAGTTAAAAGGTTTAACAAATTTCAGTTATGTAAAGCTTTTCATGCTAAAGCTTTGTATATAATAATTTACCCCTTAAACAACACAAATGCCGCCTGTTTTGCACATCAATAATTAAGTATGTACATATTTTTCTAAATTATTAATAATGCATGGAGTGAGAATAATAAGAAATTGCAGGTATACATGTTGAACAGAGTTCAAAAATTTACAAGAAGAGTGGACTAATTACTTAATTTAAACATTTTTTGTTTTGTATTAAAAAATTCACCGAAAACCTTGAAGTAATAATTGGATTGTGTAATAATTTATTTCTAAAGCTAATTAAATTCACAATGGCAGATATTATATCTTCACTAATATATTAAGGAGGAAGCATTTGTGTATGTGTGTTTACCACACCTAAACTACTGGACCAATTTAAAAATACCATTATAAAGCTGCATCTTCACTGTATGACAGGCAATATAACCTCCTATAAAACCTATCCATAAAATAATATCTTTGATTTCTCATTATATTGTGTTTAAGTTTATAACAGAGAAGACCTAGTTATAAGTCAGTGGTACTCAAACAGGTCCCCCCCAGTCACCAACAATGCAGCTAACCACTAACCAAGTTCTGCAGAGGCACTACCTTGGTTTCGCTGAGGGGTTTGTGATGGTGTATGATACTACGAGACCTGAATCACTTGATGTACTTATGTATTTGAAGAAGGATATTGATAGGAATAAGGACAAAAAAGAGGTAAGAATTATATAAGGTATTTTAAATTTATTGCTTAGAGGCACTTTAATTGTGTTTGAAAAGCGAGCAATGGAGTGTAGGTATATTGTTTTAGAAATGAGAAATTGTGAATGCAAACTTGAAGTATATTAATTAAACCATTGAATTCATCAATAAGCATTTTTTCCATAACCATGGTTGAAAGGGATAAGAAATATGAGAGAGTCCAGCGGTAATGAATTTGCTTTAACTTCTTTCGTTTGTGTTTTTAAAATGCAAGACTGTCCTCATTTATAAGTTAAGTTAACTTGCATTTAATTTGTTTTTATTATACAAGTGATTAGGACTGCAGTCTTAATAGTTTCACGTCACAGAGAGGTCTGAACGGAAGACCAGCGCTGGTTGCCTGCAACCAGCATGATGCTGAGTTCGAACCTTTTAGCACCAATTATGTGCATATGTATTTTTATTATGTTTATCTTTGTAAAATGTTTGTATTTATTTCTGTCAAATGTATGTATGTGCATAGTTGTTGCAAATAAATATTTTTCTTTCTTTCTTTCTAGAATAGTGGTCAGTCCCTGCCGTGAGAGACCCGGGTTCGATTCCCCATCATAGCAGTTGTAGGTTACATATATATAATGGTTGTGTTCCAGATCTCACACATTGAATAAGAGTAGTGTTGTTTATAAGAAAATAATACAGGTCCTCTGGTATTTCCGTGTAACATTTAAATATTAAAAAAACATGAAAATTTCCTTAATTGAATGGCCCAAAAAAGATTAACATTGTTGGTTTTAACTCAGTATAATAATATTTATTTGCTATTTCAGGTAGTAATGCTCGTCGTCGGTAATCGCACCGGGCCAGACGTGGTCAACAGTCTTGAAAACACATGCTCTAAAGCCTCCAACTGGTGTGCGCGAGAGAAGGTAAGGCATTTCGAAGTGTCTGCCATGGACCGACCATCTTTATATGAACCATTCATTTATATGACTTCAAAGCTCAACCCAGTTCAGAATAAAACGGCCTTCCCGCAATTGAGTACGTTGAGCAAGTTGACGCAGAAGAATAATCGTAGTGACGCAATGTAACATTACCTTTTCAATCTATGCCCTTTTTGCTATCATCCTTAGAAATAATTTATTGACAGAACATATTGCTGCTATGTGCTAAGTAAAATTACCATGCTGAAACATGATTTTTGAAAAAATATTACCTGGAAGTAAATTCAATGGTTTGAACTAAACACAGAATTCTAATAATCATATTGAATTTGAATTCTGAAAAATGTTTGCTGCTTGCTTCGAATACTAGTTAAATATTTAAAAATGCTTTTATATTTATATTTAATTCAAAATATAACATGTGTTTGACTCAAACCATTATTGATTTTGAATGAATCTAAAAGTAAAACTTTTACCATAGATTATGATCAAGAATTTACCACACCATTAAGGAATGCATTTACAAGATTGCACGAAAAACCTCATTAATATCATTGTATGGCTTTGTACTATGATTTATAATTTATTTATTAAATCTATGTTCTAGTATTCTTTAGTACATAGTTCTAGATAAAAACAGGATATCGTTACTTATAATTATGTTTAAAATATCTATTAATCTGAAATATATCATGATCTGATTAAATACTAAAAACTGTTGATAGTATATGTACTTAAATTTTATTGTTTTCATTCTTATTTAATAAAAGTAGTATTTATCGCAAGTAATATATTAAAATAGCATCTGTCAAATATAAGAAATTTCTGTTTATGTTGCCATTGTATAAATGTTTACTCCAAATTTTTATATAATTTAAATAAATTAAAAAAATTATTGGACATGCGCAAAATTTAATTAAATTGAAAATATGCGTCGTTTGGAAATAATAGTCAGGGACTAAAATGTTTTTATTATTATGACGTATTTATCATTTCATTATAGTTAGATGAATTGTTTTATAGATTTAATTTTAATTAATTATTACATTCTTTCATTCTTCTTCTTACATTTGATATTGTGTAAAGGTGCTTATAAAATATTTTTGCAATGCGATATGTAATGTATGGAAAATTGTGACACTTTTGTTAATTTTATATTTTTCGAAGTATAAATGGAATTCAGCAAATCTCAAACTACAGTATTTTATCATTTATATATATTTAATGTGTACTTAAGTTGCCCCATAAAATGTAAATAAGTTTTATCGTTCATCTCATGCAATGAGAAAATTTGGGGCATAGATTTTAATAATATTCTTTATGAAGGATATAAGAAAATTAAATATTTTAATATTAGACAATTATTGTAAATAGAGGATAATTATGAATTGATAGGTATTTCTAGATTATAATACTAGTTATTAAAGCCTAGATAATGGCAAATAATTATGTTATAATATGTATAGAATTATCTAAACGCAAGCTAATATATAACCATATATTTTATTCTATCTCGACATACTGGTATTATATTATATTAATCCAAGGTCAGCTCAAAATTAGTTTTAATCAAATGAAATAATAACCCACCTATTTATAGCAAATTTTATAAAGGCTTCTTCAAATATTTTTGTCACTTTAATCACTTTGTGCATACTGTACTTAATTATTATTATCTTGATATTTTGTGTACATTTTGTCTAGAATTTATTAGTTGTTAAAGATAATTTTTCTCTTATCTTACCGTACTTTGTCAGATTTTAAGATAATCCATTAAATTTTTTATCGTCATCATGTGTACGCATTGTAAAACTTATTGTATATTATTTACTATCGAAATGTGTATAAATTTGAGTTAATGAAATTAATTCGTCAAGTGCAATATTTATTCATTCTCGATGGTTATTCGAAATCTATTCCTCGAATAAATAAACTTTCTAAAAATATTTGCATTTTTATTATTTTTCCAAAAATACTTTAATTAGAAGAAAAAATTACAAATGTCATTAGTTATACCAATTTACAAACCCCGATAAAAGTCATCTTTCATCCTGTAATTTAGCCTTACTTGGAGACATGAAAAACAATGTATCGCTCTGGCAGAACATAAAGTTAAAAAAAAATAAAAAAATTAACAACCTACTTGCAAACAAAAAAGATCAGTTAAACGGATCTAAATTAGAATTACCCTCAATAGGAAAAAAATAGTATTCAAAAAGTACCCGAAAGGATCTATTCCTTTAATTTCCCATGGAAGAGGGAGGAGGAGCGGTAAGAAGAATAGGTGAGAATAGATTTATTGAAAGTCATAGTAATCGGTGGCATAATTTTATTTGCATTCGTAATTCTTATGAATAATATCAGTTTGACTACGTCTAAATTGGGATGTTATCCCAAAGCTACCTACGGAACAGACACTAATGCTCTTTTGAGCGATAAACAAGTTTAACTGCTTTAAAATAACAGTGCTCGTCTTATAATTATTTAAAAGTATTTATTCATGGTAATATAATGAAACTATATTGTTAAGGATTCTTGTTTAGGTGCATACCATATTTTATATCAACACGTGTTGTAGATTGAAGTACAATTTAATTTCCCATTATTTATGACGATGATGGAATCCAAAAATCGTTATATTTAATCTTCAACAAAATAGTCTCATTATAACATTAATCAACAATAATTATTTTATGGTAGTATTCGGTTAAGTCGACTATGATTAGTAACAAACTGACGGTCTTTGTTATTTAGTAATCCACCTTTTGACAAGGAAACATTCAGAGAAATGGGAAACAGTTGTTTTTCTTTATAATATTTTCTACAAACTTCATTTTTAAATCAATTTTCAATAAGTAAATTAATACATTTAAGCAACACGTTGTTTGGCTAATTAGCAAAATAAATAAATTCAACACTTCAAGTGTAATTTGCATTACCACTAGACTTATCAGTACATATGTTTCTATTTTACTTTTTTCTATTTGTGTCTGTGATGTGTTTTCCGTGTTTATTATCTATGAATTTTTGCCAATCAAATACCATAGTACAAATAATAATATGAAAAATTAATCCTGCATTCATAAAATG
Source organism: Phoebis sennae (assembly GCA_001586405.1). NCBI lineage: Eukaryota > Metazoa > Arthropoda > Insecta > Lepidoptera > Pieridae > Phoebis > Phoebis sennae. Next base: position 15,655 of record LQNK01000259.1, on the reverse strand, counting down.
AATTTTCTAAACAATTTTAATATTTAATATAGCCAGGCTATACGTTGACACCTAAAGTTACCTATCAAGTGACTAGCATACCCTCAATTTCGTTTTAAACGTACTTATTTACCTAGACATTTACGAAACTTTTAAGTATATTTTCGTTTGCACGTTAAAATTTATTTTTTTAAAACGTATGCCACATTGATTATTTGTTGGTTAAAATCAATGCCAATGTATATTTTTTTCTAATTTAACAGCGGTCTTACCAACAAAAAATAATAATAGTATACTATAAGACTCATAAGATTGTAACTTAATTCCAACGGATTTTTTTTTAACTATTAAAAACGTTTGAAAGTTTAATGCGGTTTAGATATTGTATATTTGTATTCTATGTTAAGTTTGAAACATCGCATCGTTGAGACTCGCTTACCTACATAGATTAATTAATAATAATTGATGCATCATTTTATTTACGAATCGATCTTATTTATTGTTTAATTAATTATTTGTCTTTAAATTTTCTATTAATTATTTCATAATATGTAGAGATTTTACAGTGAGTAAATTGAAAAATTCTAATTGTCCTAAATAAGCCAGAATAAATTAAAATATTGATAACTATTTCATGCTATATTTGGAATATATTTGTTATAAAGCTAGTCGATATGAATGAAAATTATTGTTGAATATTGTTTTTATATCATTTTCAATATAGGCATTCAGTTGCGGTGCTTATTTATAAGGCACTTCAGGCGTAGTGCCTATAAATATAAGAAGCAAATAAAATATTGATTTTCTCAGGTTTTTAATATAGCAAGATTAAATAAACTGCAATAATATATACCGATAAAATATTTAAAATAATATGCTAAATTATCTACTAATTAAAACAAAAATGTTGTCTTATGATTATGTTTTTGGCAAAAGTAATGCTTATTGATGTAAGTCTTTTTCACTAATAATCTAAAAACTGAAATCTTTGATCCAGAAAATATTGATATTGATTAAAATTTCCTACCAATTGTACCAATAATTATCTAATTTCGGTTAATTTTTTTAACTGGCAACAAATTTCATACAACGTAAGGTTTAGTCTACACGGAGATGGATTCATTTATAAGTTCAATTGAACATTGTTTAAAGGGTTTTATTAAGATTTGATAATCGACTTAATGTGCATGTATGTATCAATAGATAAAGATCCTCTTATAGCTCTGGTAGAATTGCAATCCCAAGTACCATAACATAGTCAACGGCTTGAAAACTAGGCAATTAATTATGAATTACAAGCTAATCATATCTAGTATTTATTTACAAATCGCATTTTCTTAACCTTTCTAGTTTTTACAACGAGTATTGATATCAGCTTAGCTCCGATAATAATGACTTTAAAAGCAAATAGTTTTAAATCCAATGACATAAGGTCATATGGTTCCATATTTCTTCACGAATTGAGTACAACCTTCTAATAAATTAATGTTAGTTATATCTTGATTCTATTTCAATTATGTTTAAACGAAACTTGTGTATTGCTATTCCCTGAAATCTATTGTAAATAGCAACGACAGTTTAAGAATAAGTTAAATTTTAAATAATGATTAATCGAAAATTATTATCTGTTACTTCAGTATTGCAAAATATACAATACAACAACAAATAGTATTTTTAACCTATTAATAGTCTAAAACAAGATCTGGAAGATATTCAAAAGCGCAAATGCGCCAAATGTTTATTTCCGTTTTTCTTACAAAAAACAAATTATAGCCTCTAAAGTCCGAAGTCAGCTACCTAAACATATTAAGTAGCAAAGTCAACGTAATATACACAAAATAATGTGTACACGCTTTAATCAAATAAATAATAAGGAACGGTCAATCATCAATGACGTCCATTTTGAATGTCGTTGGTTTGTGACCAATGGGCTTCAGGGCGAACCTAGTTCCGGGAATAGGGGAGAATTTCTTTTTCGTGTTTGGAATGTCTTCGTCACTACTGCTTGAGCCGTCGCATGTGCCGGACGCACGCACTTCCCCTTGCTCCGAATCTGAGGACTGAAAAAAAAATTATAAGTATGCGCAATGTCATTACGTAAACGTGCGTGAGTGAACCATTCTGAAAAATAAATTAGTGTCTCAAAAAAATTAAATTACAAAAATTCACATTTATCAATGAACATTCATGCATACATAAAAACACAAAAGCAGATTTTTTACAAATAAAGTTAAAAAATAAAGTTAAAGTTTTAGATATGGAAACAAAATTTTCATGCCCTGAAAATTCAATGAAAATAAAAAGCTAAATGAGATTTTTGTTCTAACTACAGCTACGTCATAAATTTATAACTGTAAACAAAATCAGCAGAACTTTTATTTCCATAGAAGCGTTAGATTAAACAACAAACATTTATTTCTTATTTCGTCCGCGCACGATGCTAGTCGGCAGGCGCGTCCCAGTCCTCTCGTCACTGCTGTCGACCCCCTGGATTGGGATATTTACATATTTTAATAATTAGCGGCTTACAAAAAGTACTCGACAGTAAGTAAAAGATGACAACTGGCAACATTTTATTGTTTTTGACGACTGACGGTTGAAATTTAAAATACCGCGAAAATGCGTGTCAAATTCGAGTTGTTTCGAAATTATTATCGATTTGTTTATTTAATTACTAGTTATTGTAAAAATCACATATTTAATACTTGTAAATAAATTTTTGAAGAACTGTGGTTATTTTAATTAAAAGATATTATTTTGCATATTTTCTTTACTGTCAAGTACTTATTTAAAACTTATACAAAACAACCACCGGGTGAAGGAAATGAAGGTATTATTATATTTTATATTCATAGCACACTAGCTTTTTACAATTTTTAGCTGAAGAACACATATAGGTATAATTAACAACTAACATATCATAGCAACTTACTGTTTAATAAATATATTTAATTAGTACCATGGGCGTACCGAGGGGGGGCAGGGGAGGGCAGCTGCCCCCCCCTGGATATCGTAAACCTCTCTACTCTCTATTGTTATTGATTAAAATTTTTATTTTGCTTTAAATATATTTTCATTATTTTGAAAAAAACCAGTACTTTCGTTAATTCCCTTAGGTTAAATAGCCGACCCCGACCGAGACATGGTTTGATTTGCCCTCCCCTAGCCCAGAACCTGGGTACGCCCATGATTAGTACCCAGCTACTTCCTACTAATATTATAAATGCGAAAGTTTGTGAGTATGTATGTTTGTTACTCTTTCACGCAAAAACTACAAATTTGATTTGGATGAAACTTAGTACACATGTAGGTAAAGATTCCGAATAACACATAGGCTTTTTAATCCCGGAATTTCCACGGGATCAAATGTTGTGCGGGTAAAACCGCGGGGTGATGCTAGTTTAATATAATTCTTGAATTTATGTTTATTTCTGTTACCCTACGAGGAATTTTATTGTAGAGACCTATTCATTTATATCTTATACTTTGTATTGTTGCTTCTTGATGGAATTGTACATCATTTTTATACAGAGATAAATTCAACTATATTATTATGGAATTTAAATAAATAAATAAATAATAAATGGCTTGTATATCATTGACAGTTAGAAGCGTGGCGCCCGGAGGCCCAGTTGTTTCTCATCTGAACGTATTCACACCACCAGCGTGGCAACTGGCTTCCCTCGAAGCGACTGACCCTAATTCATTTCATTCATTCATTCATATCATTTCATTCATTTAAATAATAAATGGCATTATTACTTATACTAAACACTAAGCCTTACATCAAAGTCGCCGATAGTGAACTTGGTGGCGGCGTCGGCCACGAGCTGCGCGGGCGCGGGCGGCGCCGTCTCGGGCGATATCACCTGGTTACAGTCACAGTTAGTTACACGTTTGTTAGTTACACGTTTGTTAGTTACACGTTTGTTAGTTACACGTTTGTTAGTTACACGTTTGTTAGTTACACGTTTGTTAGTTACACGTTTGTTAGTTACACGTTTGTCAGTTACACGTTTGTTAGTTACAGGTTAGTTAGGTTACGGTCGGTTTCTGAGCATTTTACTTAGACCCGGTTCCTATAAACGACGCAATGTCATAGTAACTCGTTCTAAAATGGAAAAGAATTCCTAAACGTCTGCAAATGTACTCGAGTAGGTATCAATCTCAAATGAAATAATTATTGTTGTCTTAGGTTCTTATAAACGACGGAACGGCATAGTATAACACAAACGAATCGTTTTCATTAACGAGGGGTTCTAATCAACTAATGGGTACCAAGTTTTGGTAGTTATGTTAACGTTTATTATAGAAACGCTTTAGACTTACGTCTAGTAGGATATTGTACTATCTTTAAGTAAATCGACTCGTGTTATTTTTATAGGAACTGGGCATTAGTGTCTAAAGTTAACTGTGAGACAAATTTCAGACGCAATTGACTCTGATGCGTTGCTCAGAAACGCAACTGTCACAGCTACCGGTCGGCGCTGTCCGCATCGAATAGAAAATGTAGTAAGAGAGACTCAGAAACCGGGATTATGCAGTATGTTAGTTACATGTTTGTTATTTACAGGGTTGTAAGTGACGTGTTTTTATAAAGACAATGAGATTTTTGGTTTTATAATCATGATACATTAATCATATAGAACTATTTAAAAAATGATTACATGATATAAAAGTCACAGAAAACAATAAAACAATGTAAAGGTGAACTCCACTCATTAGGCAGAGTGGTGTATTCTTATATTTTTATAAAAAAACACTACGATCACACATCTTTTGATAGTTCCATTTGATACATTCACCTCCGCTTGAAAAACTTTCTATTGTATCCAAAGAATACGACAGACTTTCCTCCTTTTAAACCTCATACTTACATCCTGGTCACTCATCATCTCCTTAGTGGACACAGTGGTCTCGATCCTCCTGATGGATCCCTGGTGGATGTCCACGTCCAGCGCGAGGCACTGGAAGCGGCGCAGCAGCAGCACGGCGGGGATGGGGAGGATGCCCGCGAGGATCATGAGGACGGCGATGATCAGCACCCAGTTCGGATAAGGAGTTTTCTCTACGCGACCCTGAAATGTCACATCCAATTTGAAATGTTTCACATTACATAAAAAAGAATATTTCTTTATTCGTACTGTATGAAGTAAGGTGCTTCAATCTCATGTATTTTGGAATATTGTAGCATTATGTTAATTTTCTGAAAAAACTAATTATCGATCTCAAAGCATCAGAAAATATAGAGTGTAATAATATACGAATGGAACAGAAACAAATGTATATTTTAACAGGATAGACGGGTTTGTTACAACCTTTATAACTCTAGATCTACAGGACGAATTCGGTAGGTTCAGATAGCATAGGACCAGGAGAAGAACATATTATACTTTTAATCCCGGCAATGCCATGTTATCGTGTGTTTTATTAAAACTAGGAATTACACCGAATTATTAGTAGTTTTTTTAAGCTAATAAGTGTTACTTCCAATTTGTGAAACAATAAAAGATAGACATCCGTTATTTTACGACGAAAAATAGATAAGTACCTCAGCAGCATTCCAAGCGCCATATGTCGGCGGGTTGATGAGCATGAAGACGAGCGAGGACAGCAGGATGCAGCTCACGATGAAGGGCCCCACGTAGCGCCACGTCACCTGCCAGTACAGCCCCGGCCTGTAGCCCGTCATCTCGTAGATGTCGTTGGAGAACCTACAATGGGATTTTATTGTCACTGCTAGAACCGGTTCCTATCAACGACAAATCGTCATAGTATAACAGATACGATTATAATCAACCAATCAGAACCAAGTTTTGGTAGTTTAAATAAAATAAATAAATATTCCTGGACATTTAACACAACGCAGACTGGGACTAGATGCCCAAACTAAGCAAAGCTTGTACTATGGAAAATGGATAACTGATAGACATACTTAAACATACTTTTTTTTTTGTAAATACATACATACTATAGATAAATTAACACCCAGACAGTAGAAAATTACAATGTTGATCACATCATAATTTTCTGCTCGTGGGGATTGAACCCATACCCTCCGGCGCAATAGCCCATTGCTGAACCACTGCGCCAATCGAGTCGTCAAAAGTTAGTTATATTAACGCCACGTTTATTATGGATACGCTTTATACTTACGCCTAGTAGCATATTGTACGTAAGTTCATTTTATTTTTCTCCTATAGGAGCTGGGTGCTCCGGGCGTAAGTGATAAGGCCACCGAATGTATTTTATGTTGTTAACAGTCTTAATTTTTAAATAGTAAAATGCCTCCGTCATAACATCTACATATTATGACGTAGGCATACGCTAAGAAAGGATTTTGATCAAATCCTACGGGAACGAGTAAAAGAGATATACCTCGATCCTGCGGGGCACAGCTAGTAGCTATATAAATGTGAACATCACAATACTCACCTCTCATGACCATAGATGTAAATAACCGAGATCATCTCCAGCAGAGCCACCACCACAAGGCCGATGGTCCCGGCGAACGAGTCGAACATCTTCAGCCAGTACTCGCCCGCGCCCGTCGTGAAGATCAGTCCCACGAAGAAGCAGAACGTGCACACAACACCTGAGAATCAGTTAAATTAATATCCTCCTTCATACAAATCAAAATAATTGAAGTACAATACAGGCAAAAAAATTACGATTTTTTGAGGGTACTTTTGACGACTTAACATGTCTTCAAAATATTTCATGGCTTTATTTCAAGTTTCGTTTGAGTTATATTCTGTGGTTTTCATAGTCCGAGACATAAAATTACATATATTTTAAACGAAAGGTCGCTTTAAGTAATCATGTAAAATAAACCGCGATTACAGTCCTTAAAAAAAAATTTTTATTCAATATGAAAAGCATTTGCGTTGAATAAACCCAAGAATTCTACATATATTTTGTTATAGATCTTTAATTAATAGTCAAAGTCTAAGTCAAAATGTTTATTTTCCAAATTGGCCTTTTTCGAGGCGCTTTTAGAACGTCATATTTACATAATTAATATTCTTTTATTTACCACCGATTCCGAAGACTGTCTCTACATCTTATATGAGAATGCTATTCTATAACAGACCTCTAGCCCGACTTTTTTTGCAAAAAAAAATCAGAAGCATAAAACCCTGTAAAAATAAGCACAATTTTCAATCATCAATTCTTACCTGTAATAACAGGTTTGCTCAACCTCTTAAAGAAGTCGATATCAAATATAGTGCACAGCATGCCCTCCATGATGCCGATCTGGCTGCCCAAGCCCAGGGACAGCAGCATGAGGAAGAAGATAATGGACCAGAATGGCGCTGGAGTGAGTTTCAGGATCGCTTGCGTGAACACGATGAAGGCTAGGCCGGTGCCCTCTGCTGCCTGGAGTTAAAATACACATTTAATAAAAAGAAATAGGAAATAGAAATCCAGATATTTGATGATATTTTTCCTTTATGTTTCTCCTGCAAAATAAGTTACCTTCTAATAGAACAAAATATATTAATATTTTATTACCAAAATTACATTTAACAAAATGATCGACACAATTATAGATATTTCTTCTACATTGAGACTTTTTATGAGATATCGCCATAAAGCCACCTTTGGATTGTCCTTTATCTGTAATTTTTCTATCATTATATCCTACTTGTAAAAACAATAAAGTGATTCTTATTTAATGGTGAAAGAATTCTTAAAATCGGTCCAGTATTTTTTCTATTCATTACAACCAAATAAACCTAGTTTTCCTCTTTATTAGTGCAGATTTAAGCCAACGAACCTCATCTAGCTGTCGGCTCATGGTGCACCCCGTGAGGTTGAGGTATGAGGTGATATTGTCACTAAGTCTTGGGTAGTTCTCTTCGTAGTACTCCTGCGTGGAGTTGAGGGTGAACCCGCCGATGTGATGGAGGGCTAATACCTTTATCTCCCTGAAATAAATAGAGGAGTTATTTAATAATCCGCTAATATATCCCACTACGAAACACATTAGTGCATCTATTATACACATAAGAACAGATTTCATTTTCTATAACATTTGAAGACGGTATATTTACAGATGCGCCGAATATTTATTTCGTATTCGGTATTCGGCGTATTCATCATCCTTTTCATTATTCGTATTCGATATTCTAAGATACTGCATATTTAAACATGTAAGTATATGCTACAAAACAATGAAAATATGGCAAAACGAAAAGTTGGACTCTATAACCGGTTCGGTAAAATTTGAACCAAATAGTATTCGGTATTAGGTTATTCGAATAAATATGTATATAGATCATGAGATTTATTTTTATTTTTACGATAAGAGATCATTAAAGCTGATAAAAATATGATCAATCACTCTGAGTGTATACATCGTACAATGAAACAATTTTTTTAAACCAATTAATAATGAATCAAAGTCAAAGTTATCACCTACGTTTAATAGTAATAAATTGGTACGCATGTCATATTTGATATGACAGCATTAAAATCACGACAATTTATAACGATGAAACAAGACGTTCATTTAGTTCCTATCATTACTGTCCATTCAGTTGACTTCATGACTCGCTCCTTGAATGAGACATTGATGATTTCTGAACTAATTTAGATCTGCACTTTGAGATATCTTTAATATCAAACGTGGAATAATACAAAACATAGCCTTCTGTTTATGTGGGTATTTCTACTTTTTGAATTTATATCGGACAAACGACTCGTTCCGGCTTCGTACGTTATAAATTATCCATTATATATACATATAACAATTTAAACCTTTCTCTTGAATTACTCTATCTATAAAAAAATTTCCATAAGAATACGTTAGGCATAGAGATAGACTGAGGGAAGAGACTTTGTTTGCTACTATGTCGTGGCTAAAGAATATAAAAAATCAATAATTCCAAGCCACACACAACCACTTCGCAAAAAATCTGCTACATTTTTAAGGAAAAAGTCTCTTAAGAGTGTCTCGTCCATTACTACGCAAAATTTTAATATATTTACTTCATTAAGATACAAAAAGGCTCGGCGTTAAGCTGACCTGGATTTATGTCATTAATCTTCTGTATTTATTGAGTTAAGGAAAAAACCTTTGGGAAAAGTTCGTTACTATGCGAAAAAGTATACACACTTAATTAATATACAAGGAGATTGTTTTTAAGCTTTATTATCTTTAAAAGGGTCTTAAATCTTCAGTCATTAAGAATTAAATAATCTTAACGCGTATACGTAATTGTGGGGTGCCGAAAATGTAATTAAGTGTAAATTAACACAAATGCTCCTGGAACCGTTTTACGTCCATTTTATTTAAATTATAGGAAGTAATAAAGCGCCCACGGTAAATCAAATCAAACCGAAATAATCTTTATTCAAATTAACTAATTACAAGCTGTTATGCATTACATAACTAAAATATTATTTCTTCCAGTCATACTAGATATGAATATGATTTATTTGCTTCGTCCTTTTTACCGATAACGAGGTAATATCGAAGTTTGGGCTGTTATAAAAAGTTTATAATTTTCATACTAAGTATCTACAAAACTGACTGACACAGTGATCTATCAACGCAAAGCTCAAACCGCTGGACGGATCGGGTTGATATTTGTTGGTATGCAGGTAGATGTTATGCCGTAGGCATTCGCTAAGGACGAAGAATCCCACGGGAATGGGGAAAACAGATATACGTGGGTGAAACCGCAGAGAACAGCTAGTATTAAATATGTTTGACAATTTGGATTACACTCTGGCCATGTATCAGTTTAAACTTCTACAACATTTAGCACTTTGGTTACTTTTAAAAAGTTAAATAAATTAAAATAAGGTTTCCAAACATGGAAACGAAAAATGTAATGTTAGTAACTTACTTGGTAATGCACTTCTCAACCATAGTATACGCCTTGAATCCCAAAATGCTGAAGATGACCACCGACGCGTAGATAGCCGTCAGCGCGTTACATACTGACACCAACAGGACATCTCGCACGCAGTTGTTGTTGGGTGGGTTGTAGGAACCGAACGCGATGAGGGAGCCGAACGCAAGACCGAAGGAGTAGAAGACCTGAGTGGCTGCGTCCAACCACACTGTTGGGTCTAGAAGCTTCTCCAGCTGGAAATACAGATAGCTAGTCAGTTTTGTACATCATTTTTGTTAAAAGACTTGACTTGACTGTGAGGTTGGTCAGATTACAATAAAAAAACAGTTAAAGACCTCCGGGCCCCCATAATACTTATGAAGTACCATTTTTTTGTTTTACATTTAAACCACTATACAATTGTCATTGTAAGGTTTAAGATTGTTTGATTGACTTCGCAGAGGAAAATTATGACGATGTACATGCGCGTAGCTAAATCCATACCCATAAAAACTTTGAATGGACTACCCCCAACGCACCCCCCCTATATTAAATGTTCATATCATTTTCTCATTTTAATATGATTCTCTGACGTTCTCGGGTGAGTCCAAAATTAGTCAGCATTAACACTTATAATATTTCCATACGTACTACGGAAGGTTTAAGATAAAACCCAAGTATTGCACCACGTAATTTAATTAACGTAGAACGAATAGTAGAGTGTTATTTTATTATAACAAATTTCCTACCCCATTTCTTTTATGTGTAAAGCTTATACTTTCAAATGTTAATGGACGGCGTTTATTACATTTCATAATGGACTACGCCTAATATAATCCACACTTGGAAAAACAACATCAGGGCACTATTTTCGTCTTTGAGATGGCCTGATTCTTATTGTTAGGCATTAGTAAAAATGTAAGCAACAAGTAGTCTGAATGTTAGGTTGCTAGTTTTGAAATAAACATCCTAGTAATATTATAAATGCGAACAGGAGGATGTTTATATGTTTAAAATCTATATATCTTATCACGCAAAAACTATTGGGCGGATTAGGATGGAAAGTTTTTAACTTTAAGTTAAGTTTTTGGAAACTAGACAACTTAAACATCCTTTTTTTCTTTTGTAAGTACACATATACATAGATAAAAAGTGGAAATTACAATGTTAAAATTTTGTACTCGTGGGGATCCAACCCATACCCTCCGGCGTAACAGACCATCGCCAAGTCCACTGCGCCAGTGGGGTCGTCGTATCATCAGAATAATGTAGCTAAAATTCCACGTGTGCAAAGCTGCAGACGTAGTATTAAAAAATAAAGGAATATTTAATTAAGAAATTGTTTCTGAAAATACGCTTTTTAATAAACGTACCTTAGGTTTATACATATGGAGGATGCCGTCAGCAGAGCCCGGGAGTGTTATACCACGGACGAAGAAGATGGTCAGAACCGCGTATGGGAACAGCGATGTGAAATATACAACCTGTAATGAAATAATGACTAAAATATCTGTAACTTTTGTATTTGACTAATTTATACTATAATTAATGTCTGTTTAAATTTCAAATAACATGGTAATCTACTTATTTAAGAATAATTGAGACATTATTATAATTGAAATCATTGTCAAACTATGGACCTTTTAGTTGCTAAAAATGTGTAGGACACTTACTATACCTTCAAAAATAAAAACAGTTGACACTATCTCGACGCGATAAAGCACAAAAATAATAAAAAGGACAAAAATCCTTACAGAACACCACGTAGCTTGTCTTTATTAAATAACTATTTAGCTACACCTTTCACTCTAAGTAGCTTATGCAATAACTGCGTTAAAATCGAAAATCTATGAAATGTGAGCTATACACATAAAATACATATAAATGCCATTATGCTCGCTCAATACATTTTGAGATTAAACCCGTTGCTGTGGTCTGCGGTCACTTTACATGGAGGCAACCGTGACCAGGCTCGTTGTAAAATGTAAAATGTGCGAGAGATCGGGTTAAATTACGTTTATTGCTTTAAAGCTGGGTGGTGCTGTTTGTATATTTGAAAAGGCACTTAGATGTAGCAAATGAAACAATATAAAAAGGAAGATAAATTACAATCAAATTAAAGCCAATTATTGGTACCGAAAAACTATTTTTTATTTATATATTTTCACACATTTTTACAAACTGCAACTTAAATAAATTTTCGCAAAATTGTAAACAGTCTATTGGTGAGGCGCTCTGATTTCTAACTTAGGTTATTGTAGATTATTATGTCATTTCAAACTTGAAAATACAATACTATGATGTTTCAAACACTTGATAGCGAGCGCAGTCATGGGCGTGATACAATACATAAACCGCGTTTAAAATCCATTACAAAGCATTACCATTTAATATGAAAAACACTCGCGCTAAAACAAAAACGAGAAAGAGATAGCTCATAAACCGTTTTAGTGAACCTTAGCCTTAGATATTTGATAAAATATCATTTTTAAAGAACTTATCAGTAATCATAGTGGAGATACAGTTCTATCTATTACCAAAGTAACTAACCTTTCCACTGCTTTGAATGCCCTTCATGACAATAAAGAACACAATCACCCAGGCCAGAAGTAGGTACAGTACAATCCACCAGCGAGGTACTCCTGGTTCGTCGATACTGGGTGCCGCGTCGAGTGCCTCTCGATACCAGTAGTACACAGTAGCTGATGCTTTGGAGCATTCCTCTTCAGCCGTCCCGTTGTCTTGGGGACAGTGGGCCCAGGGGAGGGAGTCTGCACTTAACTGGAAGAGAAATAATGGTGATTTATTTGGCAAGACTGTCCAACAATGTGTAAAGTAGTAAATGCTTTACTCAAATTTTCAAACATTAATAGGCATGTAATGTAATTTCAAATTGACAATGCAGAAACATTTTATTTGAGTTATGCAAAGATCAAGTTATAACTGTATACGTTGTATTGTTGATCGAAGGTATAATATAAAGTATGTATATACTCGCGTAACTGACCTTTTACGTGTTTAAGAACATTGATCACTTAAAATTCTTACTTCCTCTATTACACACCATGCTTTGAATGTATTATTATATTCGAACTAAGTAACCGTCCCGATAAATCAAGAGATAGTCAAGCCTTGATTAGTTTTTAACGATTACACGACACGCACAGTAAAGAATCCATTTACACCATTATCTTGTAACAAATTAATCATGGACTATAAATATTGAAAATAAACATAAATGATTATAAGTATTTTTACTGTTTCGGGTGTTTCACTGCCGTAGCATAATCTCTATATATAGAGAAGATGGGGAAAGATTTGTTACAATATTTATAACTCGAGACCTGCTGGACCAATTCGACAGAAAATTCATAGGGACATAGAGCTTTAATTCCGGAAATCCCACGGGAACGGGGAATATACGGTACCTACAGCTAGTATTATATACCCTATAGCCTTCCTCGATGAATATTATTCGTCTGTCTAACACAAAACGGACTAATAATTCCTGAGAGCACGTTCAAACAAACAAACTCTTCAGCTCCTATATTATAAGTACCTTAGGCACCTCTCTATATTATAAGTGAAGATACTCACCCGAATACTATTAAACAAATAGAAGAACACCCAAGTGATGATAACGTTATAGTAAAGTGCGACGAACAAGGTCACAACACAGCTTGATATGCCGATGCCGCCCAGCCAGGGGTGTATGGTGTTCCAGACCCCCAGGGAACCGAGCCTCATCTTCTGTCCGATGGCCATTTCGATCAGGAAGAGGGGGATACCCTCTAGTACCAGCATGATGAGGAACGGGATTAGGAAAGCCCCTGTAAAGAAAAATTTGGTTAATACTTTAAACTAAGGACGATCAGAAAACGCTATGAGAGTTTCGATTGATAATTAACTACTAAAATGTATGTTTCGCAATACGTTCTTTATATATTGACCGAATAAAAGAGGCATTATTGAATACATGTTAGACATAGTATAAAGTTAGGTTGCATGTTTAGAAATTTTTGATATTTTAGGTCAAGTAGACTATTACTTACGAATTAAAATAAACGCTATTCATTAGAAAATATGCAATGACTTCTTTCATCTTTTGACAACTATATTTTACCAGTAAATACTGTAGAATACGTTTTTATCTGGTCTAAAAGCGTATGACGTAATCACTCCAACATTAAGACGATTTTGAAACGATTATTAAAAAGGCGCCAACACGTTGAAGTGCCATTTATTTGATGAGTTTAGAACGTTTCATCTTTGAAAACAATTCTATCAATTCTTTTGTAGGAATTAAAGACAACTTAGCCTTCAAGTGTTTGTTATATATTATTTATTTATATATCTATTAATATTTAATAGTTATATATCCTCTTAATCATGTTCATACTACATTTGATAAATAGAATTGTATCTGAAATTTGAATATTTTATAGTAAAATAAGTTAGTCTGCTAAAAGTCGTAGCTCGCTCTACGCCGTAGACACTGCGTCGTAGCTAAGAAATCAATACGTTTACATAACATCATGTCAAATATATTTTAAAGTTATTGTGTATGCAGTAAACTAGAAAACTATTTTTATTTATTAATAATCCATTGAGATACTCATTTATGACACGTAGTCATATATGCTATCCTATTAATCCTATTACATTAATGTTAAAAATGATATTATATGTGTCAATCACACCGAAATTACAGGACGAATTTTGATGAAATAATACACAGATAGGTTATTAGCAGGATTGGGTGATAAGAAACTTTTTATTGCTTTATGGACCCCGATTTAACGCAAACCACGCCGCGGGCAGAAGCTAGTATGATATAAATAGGTATCTTAGAAGCTAGTATGATATAAATAGGTATCTTACATTCAATATCTTTGACATGTTTTGAAATATTAGGCTGCTGAATTAGACTTATTTATAAAAATAAAAATTAAAAACATGTAGGTATTATAATAAAGCAGTGTTTTTCGATCTGCGGGTCGCGACCCCCAGGGGTGGCGAAGCTTTCTTAAGGGGGGTTGTGAGGTCTTATTCGCGTGATCGACGGCAAAAGAGAAATGACAACGTTCCTAATCCTACTTCTATCCACTTGTAGATAGGTACCAACATATAGAAAATCGTAAACATACTTAAATTAATAAAGTTTTGTTTTCATATGTGTTAATGGGTTCGTGAGAATTATTGATCCTGTAAAGGGGTCGTGTATACAAGAATTAATACTAACATAGATTTTAAGCAACTTTACTAACAAATTATGGATGGTATATCTAAAATTATAATAATAATAAATAAAAAAAATATTGAAAAACACTGTATTAAAGTATCAATTAAATATTTTAAGGCCGTCAACCCGTGTACCATAATCTAATCTCAAAAATGCAACAATTTTTTATTGATAACCTAAATACGTGAATCGTTAGAATACTTTAAAATTATGAAATAATATAAATGTATTAATAAATATCTTCAAGAAATATTTCATTTAATCGTCAAGCATGACGATCCTTGGCCTGTTTTATTTTCTTTTGTTTTTATTAGAATGTAATTCACAAAACGGTAAGTGTAAAAGTAATTCTATTAATTACTTATTCTCATTAAATATACATTTAAATGTCACAACGCATAAAGAGATATATAATTGATTTCCCTTAGCGGCATAAAAAAGTATTTTATTTCAAAAGCACATTTACATATGTACCATTTAATAAATAATATAAGAGAGAAGCTATATGTGCCACCAAACTGTCGTACAGTGTGCTAAGTGCGAGAGCACAATAGTATATAGTATTACTTCACCATCACGTTAATCGAGT